>WEIT01038591.1:25400-46324 GCA_013389985.1 Dryoscopus gambensis | reverse complement strand
CTTCCTTCTTCCTTCGTCCTTCCTACTTCCTCCTTCTTCCTTCTTCCTTCCTTCTTCCTGCTACTTTATAGACTGAGCATGGTGTTATATGGTCTGGAGTACCCCTTTGGTCAGCTGGGGTCACCTGTCCTGGCTATGTCTTCTCCCAGCCTCCTAGGCACCCCCAGTTTCCATGCCAGTGTGGCAGTTCAAATAGCTGAAAAGGCCTTGTCTCTGTGTAAGCCATAACCAGCAATAACAAAAACTTCTCGATACTATCAAATACTGTGTTCAGCACAAATCCAAAACACGGTCCCATTCCAGCCACAGTGAAGAAAATTAACTTTATCTCAGCCAAAACCAGCACACAGGGAAAACTGGTTCATATTCTGAGACCCTCTTTCAAGGAGTGGGTGTGCCACTGAGACACAGCGGAGACTAGAGTGATTCATCTTGCCCTGAACTGAAATCAAGCACAGAAACATGGATAATTGGTGTTATTTCAGATATCCCAAGATATATTGCGTGGAGCTGCCTATGCGATAAGCAAATTTAATTTTGGATGCCTTAACCTGAACCCTATTTCTTCAGGATGACTGGACACATATAAGCATATATGAATCAATTAATATTTTGTTGACAGAGTTTGCCATTATCAAGTACTTCTCATGGTTAGAGTTACATCAAAAAAGAGGAATTAATAAATGCTGAGCAAAATAAAAATGTAAACATAGATTCATTAGTGAAGAAACCCAGCAGCAGCAAAACATTTGATTAAAAGTATGTATATACAATTCAGGCTCTTCAAACAGTCCTGAATATTCTTTTCCATAATAATGTAATGTTTCTTAAGTATTATGGAGATTAATATTTCTTTTTAAAGCTTTTGCAAGCTTTATAATTATAGGATGGTAAGTCTGATCTCTTTGTGACAGCAGCTATAGTGCGTTTGACTCAGGAAAATTTAATGCATTTGAGTTTGGTGTTGCTTTTATCAGAGGAAGTGGCAAATTCAGAACTCCCAAAGTGTGAATGTGTCTTCATACTTATCAGCTTCATCATTACTGCTTAATGAATTCAGGTGTTTTTATAGACGTGCAGAATTATCAATATTTAATTTAAGATGGGCAAATATGTGCCGCTTTTATTCAGGATCCTTCATGATTTCTATCACTGAAATCCTCCATGATTTGACTGCAGATTTTCATGACAGAATCTGAAAAGACAATAACATTACTTGTTGGATTAAGTTAGGTATATATTCTAGAGGCTGGCTGAGAGCTCAAACCTGAAGACTAATCATATATTCCTTTAAATACTGTTAATTTGAATAACGTGAATTTATCATTTTATTAGGAATCTTTGTTCTTGGTCACAGACTTTCCTAGTTGTATGTCATACAGATTTAATTTGTTACACTATAATGCGGCAGTTATTATAATAAATTATTGGCAATGCAATTTGTTGGGAATTTTGTTGGGTTTTTTTGTTTGGTTGGTTTTTTATGGAATCATGATCAGGTATCACTGTTTTACATCGATAGGATTTGCAGAAGCATGTATGTAGTGACCTAATTTCCCAGCACACCTGCTGGTTTATTTATTTAATTAATTTTAAAGGGACATATATCCAGGAGTGTCATTAGTAAACCCATTGTAAAATTTATCTGCTTCTTTTTTTCTTAAACTGGAAAATCACATCTAAACTGAATTTATAAAATTAGAAAAGACATTAGATGTCCTCTTGAACCTGATAGCATTCTGTCTACCTCCTTATATTTTTACAAAGTTAGCAGGATTTGGTCAGCAGTTGTGAAAAGTATTAACCAGTTTTCAAAGTTGTTCCTGCCAGTGAATCATTCAAACCTCCTACTATGAATTTCATTCACCTCAGATGAGGACAAGAACCAGGATAGATCCATCCTAACTTTGTGAACTGATATATTGGCCTCATAGTAGCTGACCCATGGTTGACTGGTTTGATTATGTACCAAGTAAGGTAAAAGATTATGTGAAAACAAAATAACTTTCATCTGAAGATTTTATGTTATTCCGATCTGTGAGGAAAACTCTGATCCAGGCCTGGATCCTGTATTCAGTGTATTTAATGTTAGACATGCAACTGAAATACTTACATTTGTAGCTACTTGCCTTAGGCTACCTTTATTTACAAAGGAGATAGGCACTTCCAAGGAGTGATTCAGATCTTAGGTGGTGAGATAATGGGAGCACAACATTAAAGTACTGTATCACTAACCCCCTAAGATAATCAATTTCGTGTATTAATTTACAATTAAAATCCCTGCTTTGAAGTTGTTACCTCTAGATATCGCCCAAGTATTCATACACCAGAGAATTTAGCTGAAAAATTATTTATGAAAAATCAACAATGCAGGATATCCAGGCATAATATTAAGGAAATGCAAATAAATCCCAAAGTAGGCAGCAAACAAACTAAAAAGCCAGCTCAAGAAGCATAATGCCACATGAGCTGCAACTGAAGATGAGGATTCACAAAGAAGGAATACACGATCTGTCTGTAGTCACACCCTTATGGGCATGCATAATCATCTGCCCAAGTCTGGGCAGTAGCTGTAAAAGGTAGTATTTTGAAGGAGAGGCTGCAGAAAACAATGTATTGAGAGAGAAGTTGCTCTACTTTCTGTGCNTCACACACACATTTAGCAACATAAATTATTTGCAATCAAAAACATAGAGTGCTTGCTTAATTTATATGTGTGCTAGCTTTTACAGTTTATAGATAGAAGGGGGAAGAATATTTCAGAAATAGATGCTTAGTGATAACTCTTGGTTTAATTAAGGCTAGAGTGACTTAAGGCCAGAAGATGTCATCTCCTTGGAGATCTTTTTCAGGAAAAGAAAAGTTTTGCTTTCTTTATGCTTTTCAGTATCTTGTTATCACTGATCTCATTCACTGTCTGGTAACTATGAGCAAACTAATGACCAACTGGCATAGTGAGCTCAAAGAGGGACAAGTTAGTTTGTTCTGCAAAAGGCTGACTGAGGAGTAGGGCTCCCACCAAAAAGAAAAGTTCTGCATCTTTACAGGAGGTCTCTCAAGCTTCTGTCTCCATGTGTTTGCTAGAGTAGAAACTTGCAACGTTACAGACAGACCAGACGTATACCTTTATGATAAGTTAGCTGTGGTGGGACAGTGCCCACCAGACTGATTGCCTAGCAGTCTTTGCAAGATATTCTAATAATTCTAACAATCAGGATGCCTCTGAAATACTCAGTGATGGCTCCAGTGTGTTCTGTGCTTGTGCAACCCAAATGCTTAAGACTAAACGTATTATTTCCCTTAAATTAAAAATTTGCCACTGTGTACAAGTAGCAGCGAGTGACACAATGAGTTCTTATATTTATTAGGAAAGGTATTTTTCCACCTTTTTTGAAATCAAGTTTGGTTTGCCAGTGGTGGTGCAAAAGAAGTAGAAAGGAAGAACAGAAAAAAATGCACTGGCACAGAAGACTCCCTTATACAAACAGAATTATTCAGGAAGAAACACATCTTTTCTATAATGAACAAATCATAAATAACAACAGAGGTGGACTTCNCGATCTGTCTGTAGTCACACCCTTATGGGCATGCATAATCATCTGCCCAAGTCTGGGCAGTAGCTGTAAAAGGTAGTATTTTGAAGGAGAGGCTGCAGAAAACAATGTATTGAGAGAGAAGTTGCTCTACTTTCTGTGCTAGTTTTGTTGTTTGGGGTTTTTTTCTGACTACCAGCTACTGTGCCAAGTGTTAACTAGAACATCTCCCTTTGTTCATGTTCTTTGATTTACAGTTAGCTATTTAGTCACACACACATTTAGCAACATAAATTATTTGCAATCAAAAACATAGAGTGCTTGCTTAATTTATATGTGTGCTAGCTTTTACAGTTTATAGATAGAAGGGGGAAGAATATTTCAGAAATAGATGCTTAGTGATAACTCTTGGTTTAATTAAGGCTAGAGTGACTTAAGGCCAGAAGATGTCATCTCCTTGGAGATCTTTTTCAGGAAAAGAAAAGTTTTGCTTTCTTTATGCTTTTCAGTATCTTGTTATCACTGATCTCATTCACTGTCTGGTAACTATGAGCAAACTAATGACCAACTGGCATAGTGAGCTCAAAGAGGGACAAGTTAGTTTGTTCTGCAAAAGGCTGACTGAGGAGTAGGGCTCCCACCAAAAAGAAAAGTTNTTCTGTGCTTGTGCAACCCAAATGCTTAAGACTAAACGTATTATTTCCCTTAAATTAAAAATTTGCCACTGTGTACAAGTAGCAGCGAGTGACACAATGAGTTCTTATATTTATTAGGAAAGGTATTTTTCCACCTTTTTTGAAATCAAGTTTGGTTTGCCAGTGGTGGTGCAAAAGAAGTAGAAAGGAAGAACAGAAAAAAATGCACTGGCACAGAAGAGTCCCTTATACAAACAGAATTATTCAGGAAGAAACACATCTTTTCTATAATGAACAAATCATAAATAACAACAGAGGTGGACTTCATTTATTACTCCTCTATTCCTCCTCTGCCTCTTCTCTGATCCCATCATTCTTCCACTGGGCCTTTGGTCCAAGCTTCTTCTGCTCCACCTCAAAATCGCTCGAATCTCCTTCTATGTATGAACTCTATTATTTTGCTCAGCGTTAACTACATCAAATTAAGTTTAGCCAGAGTGAAGCCTTAAGCAATACGATATATAAGTTATGAACAGCATAAAGGGGCCATCCTAAGTGCAGGAGAACAGGGGAGATTGGTGGAGAGACTCCCTGCCATTGCATGGCTTAGTCAGAGTAACATGTTTCCTTTTCTGAGATTTCTGACATGTTTAGGCTTTAGCTTAACTAAAGCAGTATTTAGCTTGTTGCAGATATTAAATGTGTCTGTGCTCAAGTAAGAATGAATGTGTAGACAGAAAACAGTTTAAAGCTGTATACCACTATCTTTATTCACTTTGCAAATATGTATATCAAATATTGTCACCTACATCTTTCCACCTTCTAAAACTAATTTCTGTGTATTTAAGATTATGTGATAATTTTAGAACATAAGGTCACTGTTTTGAACAGAGGTCAGAGTTTTCAACATTAATAAAATACAGACTAGACCTAATAGTTCTTCAAGGAAATACTCAGGATCTAGAATAGTTTGAAAAAAGATCTATCTGTGTTGTCGTATAAATGTATTTTGACTTCTAGAATTATCAGAATTAAAATAGTTGCCCAAATCCCAAAATACTTGGTAAGAAAAAGGTCAGAAAAAAGGAGGTACAAATGGCAGAAGTTTGAGAGACTTTGCAATGGTGATATGCTGCAGTGGCAGTTGTAAGAAAAACACTTTTTCTTGTAACAATGATTTTCATCCTAATACAATCTCACTTTCATCATCCCTAGAACTTGAAGTTTGTGATAATAGAGAAATGTTTAGGGAATTTCGCCTGATTAAAATAAGCACTATTTGAAAATAATTTGTTTAGCTATAACCAAAATCATATTAAGCCTCTTTGAAAAATATTTTGCATAAAGCTAATAACATCACACAAATAGTATAACAGCCTACTGACATCTACTTGTGAATGTTGGAGAAGAGCTTCCTTATTTGGCATTACACTGGCTTGTTTTGTTGTGCAGACTTTTGTAATTTTGTTTTTCTTTGTGGGCACTTTTACTTTTTATCCGGAAAATTTAGGTAGAAGTCAGTATGTATACACTGTTGTCTCTTGCTTATTAGTCTATAGAAATTGTACAAGAATAGTAAGTTTAGAGCTTAGTATGCTAACAGGAGGTGAGTGCTACTCCTTTTTTTCACCAGTAGACAAAAAGCAGTGGACATGGTCTCAGGGAGAACATTAAGTGTGTCTAAATAAGTGGTTATAATTGCAGACCTTCCACAAAAGACTGAAAGGTTCAGTTTGGCTAAAAATAAAACACCTCTATTCACAATTTGCTGAAAAGTAGAGTCTATTAAGTAAATTTACATTAAAAAAAGCAAATTCATATGATGGTAGTATTTAATAGACCTTGTTTTAGTTAATTTGGAAATATTCACCCAAAGAGATGTTAAAATATTACTGGATTTTTTAATGAGTCTGACTCAGACACACACATATATCTAGATTTGTGCACTCAATACCAGGAGCATCCAGACATCCTAAAATAAATGTCACTTGAAAGGCACAGGAGGAAAATTCCAGAAGTCACGTATTTCATCCAAAGTAGGGAACAGATCTCTCATTCACCTGTGAAGGAAAATGCTAGACACTTAGTTCTTTCTACCACCCAAGCCTCACACATGCCTACTTTTGAGCAACTATGCACAGCTTTTGACCTTAAGGAAAAAACAGACAAAAAACTAAACCTTGTGGCAGCAACTTGCTTTCACCCTTTTCAAACACATCCTTGAGTGGTCATTTTCACCCAGTACTAGCACAATCCTCTCTGAAATTTTTTAAGAAAAAAATAGTACAGAAAGTCCTGGGAGCAGAGCCCAGAAAAGTAGGACATTACTCTAATCATTATACTGGATTTAGGTGGTTTATTCCTAGTTCTGTTTGGTCCCAGGAACTTTGCTTTTTGGCAGCAGAGTGACTCGATGTTAGCAGAAAATGTCGAATGTTCTCATTTTGAATTACGGTGATGGAGGACTTCGGACAAGCAGTTTGGCTTGAAACATTGCTAGGATGGTTACATTGAGAATACAGGTACACCATTTCCTTCGGAAGTGCTCTAATTACAAGGATATCATGAGAGAAGCAGCCTCCATCATTACCGATGCTGGTTGTGCTTGGGATATTTGGTGCCTCTGAGGACTCATGCAGAGCCTTGGCAGTTGTCCACCAACATTAAACTCACAACAGAACCCTAAATCAGAATAATATATCAAAGCACACAACCCAGAACAGATATTTTTTACCAGGAATAGTGGCTCAGAAAATTGTAATGGAAGCTGGAAGTAAGCATATTTCTCTTAGAAGGCACGGTAGATCTCCACATATGCAGCTTTCGGTGTCAAAAGGGACAGTCCCGATTTTTAAAAAGTTTTATTTATTTGCCTCCAAATGTTACAGCAGTTAAGCCCTAAACATGCCATTTGAGTCAATTTGCTACTTGATATGGGCTGGATCCAAAAAGCAAAGTAGTTTTGCTCAGAATATGCAACAATTTCTTATAGTTTACGTATTATTCTGTAGTTAGTTGGAATGGGAATACTCCTGGGTAGGTTTCAGTTTGCTGTTATTACTGTAACACCAGCAGTAATTCTGATTGTCATTCTCCACAGTTCGAATGCTGAGTGTGTTCCCATTTTTCTTCATATCAGCTGTTGCAGTCATACAATTCAGCACATGAAAGATAAAAGAGAAAACAAATTAGGCAGAATAATTGCTCATTTTTTGTCTATAAGTACAGGAAGGATTATATTTTAGAACAAAACCATTCTTCATACACTTTTCTAAATTAATTTGGTCATGTATTACTTTTTGTAACTTCCTACATTAGCAGAGTCAGTTGAAACCCTATTTGAGAACAATATTAGGGGTTCAGAAATTGTCATAATTTTGGTGTATCTTGATATGTATATAAATAAAACATTGATTTAAATCAGTTTTCTTAATTTTTCCATTTAGACTTCCTTCCTTCCTTCCTGACTACATTATCAATCAAAAGGAACAATAAATTGGATCTTTGGGAGGAATAAGAATTTCATGAGAGTTGTTACACTTGTTTTGGATGGCAACTGGAAATCTCCCAACCTCACAAAAAAAAAAAGTCAATTTTAATCTGCTACACAAAACATTTCCAGATTCCAAACCTAACTCAAAGAAAATCCTATACAGTAAAGTGACTGTAGAAAAGCAGAGTAAATTTCCATTGTTGTATCCACTGATCAGCTGACAATGAAGGAAAACATCTCAAAATACTGCCTAGATAGAGTACTGTGCTTTTCAGAAAAAGAACAAGAGAGTATAATGACTTATTTAGATTTACTCAAACTAAGAAATGAAATGGCTAAAAAAGGGCTTGTGTACAATGGATCCATTTGCATTCACAAGTTACACTCCATCAAGAAATTCCAAAATAATTCGATTTATAATTACTTAATTTTTATTTTAGATTTTCTAATCATCAACATAGTTGGATGAATTTAAAAGGAGTATTTTAAACTCAGAAAATAGCTCACAAAATTACCCACAATTAAGGGATGACTGCATATCAATCAGTAGATCAAAAAATGAAGAGAAAGACTTCTTTAAAACAAATGTTAATTTCAACAGCAATTCCCCACTGAATATTAAATAATAATATTTTAAAGTAATTAGGGCTTTGTCACAGTACTATTAGGTCACCACAAATAAAATTATGTGAATTCATTGTGGTTTTGTGTGAGTAATGAGACCAGCCAGGAAACAGAACAATTCATTGATTTAGATCTCATTATGCTGTAATGTGGTTTTTATGTTGAAACCCCAGGCCTTGATGGACAGTCATTAACAGGCATTTCTTTCCCTCTGCAGTGTTTGAGCTTTTAGCACTTTATTTGTGTGTCTTTTTTAAAGCACAAAGAGGGAAAAAAGTCCTTTCAACAGATGGCACCTGACATATGTATTAAATGTAACAGGTGTATGAAAGCCCTGCTCATCAGAACGAGCTTTTCTGTCCATTTAAGCATGGGCTGCATATGCATGTGTTTGTTTATCCCCTCATCGAGGACAAGAAAGCCATCAAGATGTCAATTGCCTGTTGTTAGATTCATACAGGGACGTGTATGTTCTGAACACAGGACATTATCACAGTGGGACACAAAAGCCTGTTGTCAGTGATGCGAGAAAGAGAAACAAAGAAAATATGTTTATTTCATTGAAAAGATGAAAGTTTCCATGTGGTTAATGTGTGTTCTGCGTATTGCCAAGCAAACTTAGAGAGCATAACAAAGCTGTAATAAAAATGAAATATTTGGTGAAAACAGGTCAAAGATTATGACCTTTATTGAATTTCCTTTTTAATTTAGACTCTCTATCAAAAGATCTCTGGAGTAGAGTCATATGAGTGCTTTTCCATTTGCAATTTTTTTAATTAAACACTCAGTCTGGTTGTAATTTATATTATAGAAGACTAATAACTCCTCTGCTATATCAGAAAACTGAACTCAGCATATCTTTATTTTCCATAAATTTTCTGCTGCCCTTTTCTAGTGGAAGAATTTTGAAGGTAGACTGCTATAAATAAAATAATTAAATTAATCTAAAAGTAAGGTTTAATATAGGCAGCTGAGAAAATAAGAAGTTTGCACAGTGGATTACCTCTGTTTTTTTTTTTAACCTGGCTCCTATGGGACACAAAATTTTGTGTACCTTTATGGCACTTCTTGCCCAAATTTTTTGTCAGTATCCTCACTGGTCCCAAATACATTTGATAGTGAAAAACAGTGTAATTTTCAAAAAGTTTCTGAAAGTAACTATTTGAAGAGGTAGGAGTGAAGCTCAAACTAAAGACCTCCAAGAATAAAAGTCTTTGGTGTGAGCTAGATGCCAGCAAAAGCCCTGTGTGAACATAATGCTTATTGAACTAGTTGTTTTTATCAAGTGATTTTTGCTGTTTTCACTGGGTGATGGTTTCAGGGTGTGTTTTTTTGGTTGATTTATTTTTTTCTTTTTCCTAGAATATATTAAAGGAAAAGAAAAATACATGGAAAATTTGCCCAAATGTATCTTGTGGAAGCAGTATGTTTAGTCTTTTGCTGATTATGAAAATGCACATTATAAATAGATGATATTTGTCAGGATATCCAATACTTTGTTTTTATAGCATTATTAATTTCAGATGAAAGTTCAGAAGGATTGGGAACTGTTTTTTTTTAAAAAACTTCCCATGTCTATAAGATACTATATCAAAAAATGCCTACCCCTGTATTGCTTGTATTCAATAGATATTTCACCTCTTCCTCTGAAAATTTCCTTTTAGTTAACATGAGACAATGACTTCTAAATTGCCTGTTCAGGAGAATGACCCAGCATCTCCCACTGAAGCCCATCTTTGAGGAAGGGTGAGTCAGGATAGTGCAGCCTCCCAGGATTCACGACGAGCATGATTTTTGCTAGTGCTTGCTACCTTTGTATGGTGATCAAGTGGGTGGGATATTCCTGTAGAAAGAAATGGACCTACAGCTTGATTGCTCAAAAGGCAGATGGGGCAGACAATTGTCACAGCCCCAGAGTTTGCCAGGGGCTGTTAAACCCTCCCTGTTGGAGGAGCCTGGATGCAGTGGGGCACTCACAACCAAGGATGGCACAGAGAGCCTGTCTGCCTTGCCAGATTAACTCTGGCCTTATGGCTTTAGCACTTAACAAGGAAGAAGAACCACTGAGCTTTCATATCCATCTCCCTTCAAGCATACATTTCTAACACAAAATTTCTGTTGAAGTCCTGAAAGCAAATTCCAGAACCTTGTTGCTGCCTCTCATTTTTTCCACAAGAAATACCTGTTTGAAATGTAAATGCAGCAGACTTGCTTAAAGCTACCCATTCGGTACATTCTAAAGAACAGCAAGTGGTGACTCTGCTGGACATCTTGGCATTGCTTGCCCAGTTTCAACAGGATCACACACAATCTGCTGTGCAACTACAGCCAGAAAGATGCAGACATGCATACATGAAGTTAAATTCATTCACAAACACAGTTTTCAGTTCATGCAGTGATGGGGTAATGAATCATGTTTTTGTGGTCCTTATTCTCATATATTTTGTCTTTAACATACATTCAAACCCCAGAAAAAATATCTTTTCCTTTGGATCCATTTATTAATGTAATACTACAATTCACTGGAACATGTGGTGTTTGTTTTTTTGGCCTTTTTTTTTCCCCCCTAATCTCAGCACTGTATTGTGTCTGTTACAGTTCTGGAGTGAATCTAAAATTCATGCTGTTATACTAACTGGTAGTTCACTCTGGATACATGATTAAATTGTTTTGTAAAAGATTTAAAATATGAAATACAGCAGATCCATGTGTTATCAACATATGCAGGCAATATCCTTCCCACTGCATTTTCTCAAACTTTAACTCTGTTATAGCCTTAAATAATATAAGAGGTGCAATGATTTCTATTATTACAGACAACAGAAGGGTACTGGTATGATATCTTGCTACAAAACGACATGCTATATTAGAGATTTGTCATATTTTTATATTCAAATTCAGTTACTACCTGAGACTTCGCACTTCTTCCCTTTCTTTCCAACTTTTCTTCAAAACAGATACTCTGCAATGCAAAATTGCACCTTGTATTTAAATTTCGGCATTTGTATCTTGCAGGTAATTGTGTGAGCTACCCAGTGTGATAATTTCAAAGACAACTATGGAATGAGGTGGGACGAAATTTTTAAATTGTTTTGCAGAAATGGTTGTCCACAGTAGAAAATAGTAATTTGGAAATACTTGTCTTTGAAACATGTAGTATAGGCCAGTTGCTAGATTCAGCAAGAATAATCTGATTCAAACATAAACTTTCTGAAAATTAACAATACCATTGCTTTCAACTTCAAGCTAAAATTACTAGAACCTTCATATACTTTCACTAGGAGATTCTAACTCTTCTTTGATCTCACTTAAATGCATGAGATAACCTAGGCTTCGATAGGTAAAAAGATAAAATACCAGCTAGGGTGATCATTTCAAAAATATATGCAAACTAAATAGCCAATATTGTCATTCATTTTCCCCTAGAGATGTGAGAATATTCAGTATGAGCATTTAACTTTGTTCATGTCACTCTTTAAATCTATGGTGCAAGGAATCCAAACAGAAGCCATGAACACTTGCCTAGAGAAACCTGTTCCTGCAACAAGCACTGGGAAGTCTTCTATGCTTTGTTTCATCATTCAGTGCTGAATGTGGTGTAAATAATACTGCTAGAGAACTTGTAGCAACTGTCCAAAGTTTAGATTTGTGTATGAATGCAAATTTATACAACTCGTTTCTTTGGGGGATGGCATGACAGCAAAGAAAGTGATGTAGGATTCAGGAAGAAGTGATTACCTCTAGGATGTCCCTAAAGGAGAGGTCTGGTGTTGACCCTTCAGACCAGACTTCTGACCCTTCTGTTTTCCAGACTTCTGAATTTGGTGACAGGAACTGCCAGAGCAGCCCTTGCGCAGGGTCTTGCGGGCCCAGGATGCGTGGTGGACGAGGGCACTGATGTCAGCTGTGTGCTCGGGGCTGCCCAGGAGGCAGTCATCGTGACAGAGGGGAGCGAACCGTAGCATGTGCCTGCTTACAGCTGCTGTGTGAACTGAGCAAGTACAGCCTCAGAACGGAATATTTAACCCCATGTTGTGTGAGAGAAGTTTTTCTTCCTCCCACTTTATGCTGTCTTCTCAGTCACTGGGAGACCCCCAGGGGCATATTATGCACAGGTCTGGATGCCCCTTGAAGCTGCTTGTCAACCCAGGGAGCTGTGCCCTCACCTCCATGGTTCCTTTGGGTGGAGCATGAGGGTGGTCTTCTGCTGCTTCCACTCAGGTTGTAAGCTTCCAGGCAAGGGCCTCTGGATCCCTGCCTACAGCCTAGAATCTGTAAGCAGGCTTCAACCCTTTCTCTTGTTTTCTGCTATTAATTTCTGTCTTTTATCAAGAGACTATGAAGACAGATATTGTCTTTAATTTCTAAGTGGGGATGGGTTGTACTGTGCTTTCTCCTCTTTGAACCACTACTTTTCTCCCTATATCAAGGGTGAAAAAGAGGTGGTCCATAACTAGCAATCTCTTTTCTAACAATTTATAGTATTTATTGTTTCTAGTATTGCATAGAACATATTTTTAAAAATAGAAGTCAACACATACAATGAAGTGCATTAGATACTTATGAAATCTGCTTGAAAAAATAACATTTTTCTTGCATATTCCTCTATGAACATTCACAGGTTTGTTGCGTGGTTCCATACAGAAGTAATATTCATCCTAATATTAAAAAGGGTTTTCCCCTTCCGCTTTTATATCAGTAGTTCAGTAGTTTTAGAAGTGGGAAAACTGAAGTATAAATGGCATTTATCTTAGCTTTAACTTGTCTCAAGTAAGCAAAGGAAGCTCCAAATACATTGAGCTCTTCATTATGTGGGTGACTTTGTTTATGCTCTCATAAAACTAAAACAAAATACCTTTGGATTTTAGTAAATAAAAAAACACATTACAAGTCTGCTTCTTACTCAAATGCACAGCTATTATTTTGAACTATTGATGAATATCTCTTTAAGCAGTTGCTAAGCATAACTGTGATGAACTGTTGGTAGTTTAATCTGCATCTAATTCAATATATCATTTTTTTCTGGCACAATGGGAAATATGTTATATAATCATAGCTGCTGTGTTTGTTGTCTAGAGTTTTATGTCTGTTGGTTTTTATATTCTTCATTTTTGCCCACTATTACAATAAGAACAGTACTTATAAAAGAGCATATATTAGAAAACAGCAAAGCAACAAGAGAAACACGTCTATCTTGTTTGTATCAAGGTCTATCTTGTACACTTAATAATACCAAGTATATAAGAGAATAAAGAGTCCTTTAGTGTTACCACAATCAGGGGAATGGCATTCATAAAATGGACTTCCTCACTTTGCTGTTTTTATTCACAGAATCAAAGAATGGGTAAGGTCGGAAGGGACCACAGTCGGTCATCTGGCCCAACCTCCCCGTCTTGAGCAGCAAACCAAGATAAAATGAGCCCAGGAGCTGCCGTGGGCAGGGAGGGCTGTGGGTGCAGGATTATGACAGTGAGGGTGGCTTAATGGAAGGATATGCTCAGTTTCTGCTATATAGACTCCACTGGTGCTTCATCACTTTCTTGACATGTTTTGACAAATTTGGCTTCTAAATGTAGTTCCAGTCTGGAAAAGCAGTTCTATAGAAATAGCATCATAATGCTCTGCATTTATTGTCTTTGAATTGATTCCAAATTGAAAGTGCTTGTTTTAAGTGGAAGAAAAACAAGATTTTTTTTCAGCTCTGAGTCTTCAAACTCAATCTGATCTCATAAGTCAAGGCATTCCCATTAAAAACCACGCAAAAAGATTTGATCTTTTGTTGCAACTTCTTTCATCTTAAAAAAAAATTTAATCCTTTGGTCTCTCCTTGAGAACTGGGCAAATAATTTGTGACTGCCCAAGTAATGACAAGTCATATCAGCTGTTTCAGAGGGGTTAATTTTGCAGGGCCAGTAAGAATTAAAGGTGTTAGACACTTGTTTTCTTAACTGAAGGGAGCAGAAGTGACATGGTATGCACATGCAGACAAGACATGTTGTTTTCTACAGTTTCTGAACTGAACTGCTCTTCAAAATACGCACTGGGTAAAACAGCTTTTGAGAAATCCTGAGAAATCCCGTGGGTTTTTTTCACATGGAGTAGGATTTTTTGATGGGAGTTTTGAGTCCTGAGCAGCTGCAATTAGAATTAGTCAGGGTTCATAATATTTAAAATTTGATTTTAAGTTGAAGTTTATAAGAGACCTAGCTGCTGAAAGAAAAAAAAGAAGCCATATAGTTATGATTGTTAAAAAAAAATAAATGTATGGAACTCAGTAACTAACCCAGATAAACATGAAGATGTAGGACATGTACACTCCATGGGTCCACTGACTGGAGGCAGAGAATGAGATGTATTTTCACTTTTAAGCTGCATGATTCCTGAACTATGCTGTTAATTTGGGGATCAGCCTCATGACTTTTAATGTTTAGGACTGACACTATTCCTCCTCAGCACAGGAGAGAGGGACAAGTTTTCCTGAAGCAATGAGGGTCCCCAGGAAAGCCAGCGTGTGACTGAATCAGCTCTTGGCACATAGCCCTAGGTTGGAGCTGTTGCAAAACATGAAATATGTAAAATTTCTTAGGAAAGCATGTTCTTTAATGTTTGATCTTTGTATAGTCTTGAGACTAATCAACAAGAATGGAGATCTAATATATGAAATATGCAGCAGCTAGCAAGCTCTGAGGGATGTTCATGTGTAAGGGAAACAAATTACTTGTTGGTAGAAATGACGTGTTAAGGTTTAGGGCTGGACAGGTTTCAATGATCTCAGACCTAGGGGGAGGTTGAAAAAGCTGTGAAGGAGGATAATGGACACAAAGAGAGCAGAATTTACAGGCCACAAGGACATTTGGCAGAGCTCCCAAGATACAGAAGAAACTAAAAAAGCCAAATCAGCACCTGTGTTGAAATCAGCTCCAGTGGGGTAAAAGATAATTCTGGAAGGGGGAGATTGTGACAGCTGACTCATGGATCCCTGAGCCAAGATACCCACTGACCCAAAAGAAGCGAGAGACAGAGCAGGTGAACTAATTTTCAAGACAGGCAAGAGAATCATTAACCAATAGAAGTTAGAATAATTAATAAGAGAACTACGTAACGTGTAACCACTAATTCCTTTGTTTGCTAAAATGTATAAATAGCAAAATGTTTTGGTAGTTGTGTGCTTTCTTTGCAGAATACCACTGGACACCCAGGCTTGTGTAACTCTGAAATAAATAATCAATGTCTTGATTGAGTGTGTAATTATTGGCCTCTTGCACACTGGATAATGAATCTGATTTTTGTGGACAACAGAGCCATTCCTATGTTATTGATCTGACTTGCCAGAAGACAACAAAAAAGGTTCTAACACTCTATTTTGCTAGAATACTATTAATAAGGCAGAAAATAATGCTATGAACACAGAAAAATTACATCCATTAGGTGCCACACAAACAAAGCACTTAAATATTTCTTCACAGACACTATTTTTTCTGTGTGGTAGTCTTTTTCTTGTGCTTTCCTAA
Source organism: Dryoscopus gambensis (assembly GCA_013389985.1). NCBI lineage: Eukaryota > Metazoa > Chordata > Aves > Passeriformes > Malaconotidae > Dryoscopus > Dryoscopus gambensis. Next base: position 30,528 of record WEIT01038591.1, on the reverse strand, counting down.
CTTAAAACCATCAGTAGCTTTCTGGACTGAAGCACATCTTTGCTGTTCTTTTCAGGTTCCAGAAAAGTCGTCTCCTAGTCTTTGCCTTGGTTGCTGTTTGGTCCTGATGCCAGAAGCCTCCCCAGACATCTCCCACACTTGCTGGAGCAATTTCTCTGTACTCAAGATTCTTGTTTCGGTCCAGGAGCTTTTGCACTGCCAGAACAATGTGAATAGTAGTACTGCCCTCCAGCCACTGGCCATACTCCCTTTAGTAGTATTTTTTATTGCACTGTAGGCCATTAATCACTTAAATATATCTTGCAATACCTGGAAGCAATGGGGATGTTTTGAGAGATGTTTTTTCCCATGATAAAAAGTTAAAATATCTCCTGAAGGAATGTTCTCTTTCTGAGATGAATATTTTGAATACAAACATCAGAAGCAGTCCCAAGCTAACACTGGCTACATTTGAACACCTCTACAAATGTCCTTTCATTTTTATACCTCTTGACATAGTATACCCAATCAAGAAGTAAGTAAAAAGCGATATGTATCAATACCTAATGCTTCAAGGTATCTATTATCACTAACACAAAAAAATACATGTATTTATGTCTTTGACATCAAATATTCTAATGTGAATTATCATACCATAATTATGTGAATTATATTCAATTTGCAATAATTGCTATGAAAATGAAAGGTAAGAGCACATTAGCATCCTATTAATAATATGTTAGATGACAATGAATATTAATCCTGACATCTATGAATTCTTTGTATTAAAAAGTATAAAGAAAAAATTCAAAACTGGAACCTTTAGAAATACCTGAATGAATATTTTATTTGTTTTCACCATTGTTGCCTGCATGGATGTACTTTCAAATAAATTCCATAATATGTGGTCAATGGGAACACATTCCATCTACTGCATAATAGCCTATATCTTTTATGCAGTGGCTGTCAATATGTCACGAGACTCATCTGTGAAATTCAAATCTTCAGCTGCTTCCAAACTTTTTCGAACTTTAAATTCAGGTTTTTGTTGAGGGAACTGACAATTGTGTCTCAAACTGAGAGACTGTTCTTTCTTTTAACACTCAAAGATCTGAAATCTAGTATTTCGAACTCCACTTTGCAAGCTAAAATTAAATGTAATAAGTGACTAGTGACATTTTATGTTTGTGACAGACATATTTGCAAGAGCTATAAAAAATGTCTGTCATTTTGCAATAAAGTATTTGTGCTACAACTAAGAATGCAAAATACCTCCCAACTTGAAAACGATCATATTCATTAGTCAATAATTATCTTTATATACTTACTGTTATTATTATAGTTAGATAATTTTAGCTTGCCCAAAAATAGGCATTAAAAATAAAAGAAGATCTCTTTCAAGGTTCTGTTTAAAAAGCACATAAGTGAATAGATCTTATAGATTTTAAATTTTTTTTACTGCAAAGTAAAGATGACATTGCCTCCCATTGCTAGTTTAAAACAATTTCGTTTGTGGAGAGAACGGTATTGTAAATGTCGTTTGCAATTAAATACTTTCTAAGTAATTGCATTTTGGATGTCTTACTGTAGACACAACACATCCTAATTACTATTGCACTGCACCTTCCCACACTAATCCCTGTTATTTCCTCTGGCTCTTTTTTTAACTAATAATTTATTCAAGGATAGTAATAGAGATATAATTGAGTCAATATTCATCTGACATAAACAGAATTGCTATTCATCTTTGTTTTGCAATCTGTCAGCGGTCCTATCATCACACCTTGATTTTGAATTTGCCCTGCTTTTTTCAGACTCAGGTCTGGTTAACACCTGAGCATTTTGCTTCATGAAGTACAAATACTTACATTCTGTTTTGCTGGACTGTGGCTTCAGCCTGTATCTGTTGCGGTGACCTAGCCCACTGGGGGCTGTGGCATGGGGTCCTGCCCCAGGCTTGAGAGGCAGGCTTCTCCTAAGGACATTGTGTACCCCAGTTCTGTTCCTTTGATTGATCCGTTGCTTCTCCCTGCCCCCTTTTATTCCTTACATGTATGTTCTCCGTTCCCTGCTTCCCCGTTGGCCCTCGTACCTCAGTCCCTCCCTCGCGGTACCCCTATTGGTCCCCTTGCCAGAACCCCGTCTCTGTACCGCCCCTGCACCCTTGATCCCAATGCTCTGCCCGCCCTGCAAACCTCCTATATAAACCCCAAATCCTTCCTCTGTCTTGTTCCTGGCTCCTAACCTCCCGTGCCATGAGGTTGAAATAAATCCTCTCGTGCAACAACATGCCAGAACCCTTCCTGACTCTTTCATCGTCCGCCTGCATGTATGTGCATGCCAGCTGCTTCCCTGACTAAAGCTGCTGCTGCCTGCTTCACCCCTGTGGGAGCCTGACCCCTGCGGAGCTGCTTCCTCTGGGGAGCCACCCAGAAATGGAGGCTCGAATAACGGGGCAGAGCGGGGGCCTTGGTGCATCCGAGCTGTCAGCTGGAAGGGCAGTGGCCCTGCGGGAGCAGCTCCAGCCCCTGTGGAGACGCCTTCAGGAAGGTCACGGCACCCTCATCCACCACGCCACAACATGTGTCTTTTTCATTTACTCTATGTATTCAAAGTTTACAGAATTGCAATAAAATACAAGGAGAAAGGTGAAACAAATTAATGCTTAGAATAGAAAATGAGAGGTTTTTCCAAGTTACCTGTACTTGTGTCATACTGGACAGACATCTATCTAATAGGAGCACTCAAAAACTTCCAGCAATAGAAAGTTCACAGGATTAGTTCCTTGGTGAATCAATCTTCTGAGTAGGAAATCTTTCTTAAAACCAATCTAAATCTCTCTTGTCACTAATTACTTCTTGTCCTTGTCTCACTGATAGGGAGATCAGACTACTCCTTAGTGTCCAAAGCTTCTAACAGATTTGTTGAATGTCATTCTACAGCCCCTCACTTTTATTTTGCAGATAGGTAGAAAAAATTTATTCAACATTTTCTTAGAAGCTGCATTTTTAGATTATCGCTTGTTCCTCTTGATCTGCCCTGGACCTCCACTCAAATTCATGCATGTGTATCTGGAAGAGTGGTGTCCAAAAGTGGACAAAGAATTTCAGCTGCAGTCCTGCCAATGCAAAATGAAAGAGAATTTCATATTCTACATCCTCTATATAAAATATATTCTGGTTTGAACACCCTGGTTTGACTTTTACCTTTTTTGCAGTAAAGCAGTGCTGTTGGCACTAATTTTCATGGGGTAGGTAAGCTGATATGTTTGTGTAGAAGAGAGACTTCATTTATTTTACAAAGTCTTGCATTCACAGGGCTGATTGTTCTTTCTAAGCATGGAACTTGGCACCTGTCCTGATACTGGGTTTCCATATCCTTTCTTTAGACCATTTACACACCTAATCCTGCTGTACATCAACTCTCTGACAAGTTAATAGAATGTGTATGGTAGGTAAGCAAACTCTTGCATAGAAAGCAGGTCAATCCCCTCATTCCTTCTGTGAACAGAGTATTCCTCTTCCAAAAGCCAGGCATGCACATTCTGAGAAACCTAATCAAGAATAATGCTAGTAGAAGGTAAAGAGGAGGAAACTTTCTCTTCCATTAAATATTATGTATCCATTGATATAGTAAGTCAGAAACAGCAACAAAAAATGTCTTCCCTGAGCAGGTTCTTGTTATTCAAAAGGAGTACTCCTTTATAGAGGTGAAAAAGGAGAAATTCATTAATACAGGAAGACTTCAACAGTCTGTTATCCTTCAAATGACACCAAAAGGGAAGTTAGAAATCATGTGCAAACAATTCCACCTCAGCTCTCGGAGACCCTTATCTGAAAAAAAATTTCTCTTTTAATTCATTTCCAGACTACAGAAAGTCAGATGAGCAGATAGGAATAGGGTGATTCTGGCAGGACACTTAGTTTTTGTTCCATTTCCATTAATTCAGGAGGTGAAATCCCAGAGTTCTGGAAGACAAGGGAGATCTGCAATACATTTCTACAGAACCAAATAGCCTGAGCTGTAGTTGCAGGCAGCCCTGTGCTATGCTGTTGCCCCGAAATGGCCCCTTCCCTGCCCCTTTTACACATTACAAAGGAAGCAATCAGTCCCATTCGACAAGCTCAACAGGAGGGATTGCTTGTTTTGGGGAGTTTTAATCTTCAGCACTTCAAATACAGGACTCTAACAGCTAATGCAACAAGTTACATGTTTTAATGATCTCATACTCGTACACATGTTACTCATTTTGGTCGGTTACAGCAATGCTCAGAAGGAAGTATAAATGAAGCTCCTGCCTCAGACTGTGTAAACTTAAAGCCTCAGGGCTGTGACAATCAAAAATAGATTTCCTTTCTTGGATCAGAGAGCCACTGAGGTGATTGAGGCTGCTGACAAGGTTTAGCATGCAACACAGCTTTGTAAAATTTTGCAGGAGTGGGGCATGAAACAAAAGTGAGGGGGTTGAAATGGCCAGGAGAAAAGACTTGGTAGTTAAAGACTTTATAAGACTTTATGGATAACAAGTTACGTACATGTCCTAAACTATAATGACCCGTTTCCAGCTCTTAAGAACAGCAGGTTGCATTGTAACCCTTCCTCTGTATATCAGCAGTACGATTTACTTACCTGAATACACAGAGGTGCTATCTGTGTCCAGCCACAGGGGTTAGGTAAGGCTCTGTCATGGTTAGACACTGGACACCATACCAGTGCCCCATGAAAATATATTTTTTACTAATAATGGTTGTGAGATGTGATCAGGAACAGAGCAGAGCAGGCTCAGACTTAGGAATAGGAAAAAAACTTTAATAAACTACATTAAAGGAAAGAAACACACAGGGAACATGAAAACTCTCAGAAACATTCCTCCTCCTCCCAACTTCCACCCTTCCCACAATTAGACAAAACCTTGGATTTCCTGTTCGGTTAACAATACTCAAATAATCAAATCTCAATCCATCAAAGAAGAGAGGAGTCTCTCTTGCAAACCATAGTGTCCTTCCATGTCTGGTGCTCTCACCACCAGTCCATGGACCAAGACTGCCCTCAGGATTCAACGACGCTTTACCAAGTACCAGAAGCTCCTTTCTGGGACAAAACAGTCCCCCCCATTTTATAACCCCTGGGGCCGAGGGTTTCTTCTGCT
>WEIT01038591.1:0-17199 GCA_013389985.1 Dryoscopus gambensis | reverse complement strand
GTGCCCTCTGTCTTCAGAGAAGAAGAAACCCTCGGCCCCAGGGGTTATAAAATGGGGGGGACTGTTGTCCCAAAAAAGGAGCTTCTGGTACTTGGCAAAGCATCGTTGAATCCTGAGGGCAGTCTTGGTCCATGGATGGTGGTGAGAGCACCAGACATGGAAGGACACTATGGTTTAGAAGACAGACTCCTCTCTTCTTTGATGGACGGAGACTTGATTATTTGAGTATTGTTAACTGATCAGGAAATCCAAGGTTTTGTCTGATTGTGGGAAGGGTGGAAGTTGGGAGGAGGAGGAATGTTTCTGAGAGTTTTCATTCTGTTTCCTGTGTGTTTCTTTCCCTTTAGTGTAGATTAATAAAGTTTTTTTTCCCCCTCTGTTTCTGAGTTTGAGCCTGCTCTGCTCTGTTCCTGATCACATCTCACAGCCATTATTAGTAAAAATATATTTTCATGGGGCACTGGCATTGTGCCCAGTGTCAAACCATGACAATCCCTTAATCATCCTAAAGGCCCTTGACTGGTGTCTCTCCAGTAAGGCCATATTTCTCACGTACTGAGGAGCTCAGATCTCAGTATTCCAGATGCATCTCGCCAGGGCTGACCTGAGTGATCACCTCCCTGAGTCTGCTGGCAGTGTTCCCCTTAAAGGAGTCCAGGAGGCTGTTTGCCTTCTTTGACACTAAGGTGCACTGCTGGCTCACGATCAGCTTGGTGTCCACTAGGAATCCTCAGGTTTTTTGTTCAAAGTTGCTTACAAGCCTTCCTGTCCTCAGCCTTTTCTGCTACCTGGAGTTATTCCTGTTTAGGTACAGGGCTTTGCAATTCTCCTTGATGAATTTCGAGAGGTTTCAGTCAGCCCGTATCTTTAGCCTTTTGAAGTCACTCTGGATGACAGCACAACCCTTTGGTGTATCAGTCATTCTTCCCATTCTTGTATCAACTGCAACCTTGTCGAGAGTGTATTCTGTCCCATCCTCCAAGTGATTAATGAGGATACTGACAGGGATTTCCCCCAGTACTGGCTCCTGGGGTACATTTCGTGTGAAGGAAATCAACTTAAAATCTGTAAAATCTTCAGTTAAGCTGGTTTAAACATAGAGATTTGTCTCATAAAGTACTGTAAGATTATAAAAATAATTATTGTTCTCTTCAAAATCAAAATTTCCATGTTCAGTACTCTGCCTTTTATTGTAAATAGTTCACCCAAAAATTCTGGCCAGCCCTATTCTTCAGTAGAATGTTTGGGGTCAGGGTGGAAGTGGAGGATGGGAAAAGAATAGCAATATGAGGTTTTACAGCCACACAGTTATTTTGAAAAGGATTTTATCTGAAGATTTTGTAAAATTGTTTGTATCAGTTCAAAGTGATGAGCTGGAGATAAAGGATAAAGAATAAAGAATTTTCAAGCACTGAATCAAGGAGACAGTCTGAATAACTCCATTTTATTCTAAAAATATTTACAGAATTGATTTTTATTAGAGTCAGGAAGGAAAACAGATGTCAAAAACCTCAGCAACTGAGAAACAGAAGTTTCATTCCATTCAGGTCAGTCCTATATTGAGAAAAGAAATTTTTAAAAAGTTCCTGGATTAGAAATCACCAATAAGTGATTGTGAGTATTGCTTTACGCAAAAGAGGTCTGTTTATGTAGGCTATCAATAAAGTACTGAGATTTAGAGGGCAAAATAGTGATGCAAACAAATCTGTCTTTATCCAAAGAGTCACAGTCTGTTGAAAGGGTCATTTCAATTTCAGGTTACTCCTATTTCATGACAATCACCATGTCTTTAATCAAGATTGAACACTGCAGCAAGTCAAGTTTCATTTTTATTGCTCCATGTAAATATATTGAAAAATTGTCAGTATAAACAATTGTAAGACAGAGCCACCCATATAAACCTTGTTTTGTTTCTGCTCTGAAGACAGACTATCATTAACTCACAAGTTTTGGTAATAATCTTTTACGTTTAATGCCGATTTTTGCAAGATACTTGAAATAACTTGTAGAAGCTACTGCTCAGCAGTTTCCACAGGCAATCATTCTAACATAAATCAGTAGGTTAAAGTAAATTTTCAGAAGCAGGGGGGTGATTAGAGTGGCACTATTTTTAAACTGGTGATAGCTAAGAACTGTCGTATCTAAGCCATGTAGATAGCTCGAGATAGTTTGGATGTGCCAAGTACACATGGCATGACTGGAAAGACCAAATTTTGACATCACTACATCCAATTGTGGTATTGTAAGATGAAGTATGAAGCAACAACCAAAAGTATGATCTCACCTTGAGGCTTGATTGATACATATAAAAACTGAGTTTTCCACCGTCCAATGAAATTTTCAGGAAATGTGTTGAACTGTTTTCTATGGACTTTTTTTGTTTATCCGTACAATAGTACAATATGCCCAATAGTAGAGTTTTACTCTCATTGCATTGTAAATAGACTTTCTCAGAGTTTTAGCAAACAACCTATATGTTTGTCAGTTCTGACCTTTAGGAACCCTGATGGTAGAACAGTGCAATGCTGTCAAATAAATATGTTTTTAAGCCTAGTTTTGCAACAACTTTGTGGTGCATATTTTGCACAAATCTAAGAATGAAACTTTTAATTTTAGTAAAGATCTGCGACATTGAGTTTGTAACCTTATTTTGAGAAATATTATTTTCGTTCAGTTCTATGTTTGTCAAAGGTACCATATTTTGAAACATATTTGCAGAGATAAGAGTCAATATTTTCCTCCTCGTGGCATCTCTTCCATCCATGTGAGGAAATAGAGTGTAACATTTCACAGCTGAAAGAGAAGCAGTACACCTAATAGAAAATAAGCAACTTAATGTGCTGTGCAGTACAATTTTCATTGTTAAGTGTGAAACATGACATGATCTAAGAGAATGGAAGGAAGCGTGAGTAATGTCAAAATGAATGGGACCCAAGACTTTTAAAGACAAATGCCTCTATCTGAATCACTATATTCCAAATTAAATATTCAAATCAAAGTCACTCTATGGGCACTATGAGCTTTTTCTTTCTTTTGCTTTCTGAGGGAATTTCAAGCTTTTTTTTTTTAATTATTTGAAGCCTTCTCCGGATCATTGCTCATGTTGGATGGGAAAAAAACCAGGAATGATGAGCAAGCTCTCAGACTTGGAATAAATTGAAGTAGTTAGCTGTGAACGCATCTACAAAAATGTTTTTTTGTTTCCAGTGATGGGACATATTCAGCAGATTTCTTTATCTTCTATTTTGTGTTATAGCTGGCTCATGAAAACAATGATCACAATAGTACTGACAGCTGAAAAAGGTAGATTGAAAAAAAAAAAGGATCTATGCCTCAGCTCCCAAAGGATATTCAGGATCAATGATTTTATTGTGTGGATAGCCATCTTTTAGAATTTGACTCTGAGATACAGATTTCTTTCATGTTAATCCCTATGTAACCCTTGGATGCTAAAGGCTTTTGACTACTGCTGACCTAAGGAGGTGATGCACTTTGCAGAAGGACACATCTCTCCAGGTACACTGTCTTGGCATAAGACAATTAGTTGTCCTAAACACAAAAGAATGTTAAAGGTGGAAACAGGATAAAAACACGACTCCCACCAACACTCATCAGAAGCCTTCTGTAGCTCTGAAAATCAGCTGACATAAAAACTATGTCTAAGGTACCTTAAAAGACATGTCCATAATTTAACTCCCAAATATTTATCCGTAATTTTTCACAGCTCAGTACCTCCAGTTGTGCAAACAAGCTGTGCATAAATAAATCATCTGGCTATGGCCCTGGGGAGAGGAGTAGAGAATGGCAAGTAAGATTTCATGGCCAGCAATCACTGGTGGCGGGACTGGCTCTCTTTGTTTATAAAGCCTCTGCTCTGATCAAACTCAATGATGGCAATTAGATAGTTGTTATTTGTTGGTGCAGAGTGAATAGTTATAATTGTGTTGCTCCTGTTTCCTCAATTTCTTTCCTGTATAATAATTTTGGAATCTGTGTGGGGAAACATTTTTTTGAGGACTTGAAAACACCGTTACAGATGAAAGCATCTTGCATTTATTCTAGTGGTGACAGCAAGAAAAAATGGCTTGCTTCCAAACAATTTTCCACACATAAAATGTTTCATTTGTCCCATCTTATTCTTTTCCTCCTCTTCTTCTTTTTGTAGTCACAGCACTTCATCCCTGCAGACTCCTCTACCTAATGCTTTTGGATGATCTTTGTCAGGAATGCTTTATAAGATAAGATTCTGTGAGCCTGACGTTTGCTCAATAGCTCAGGAATGCTTTTCTAAAAATACTGTTCTACTTTTTAGGTATCTTATATTCATTGTTGAATTGTTCTTGGACTGATCCTTAGGAATCCATGGTCCCCCAAACACCGATGAAAAATTTTCCTCTTTCTCTTAGAAAAATTGTGCTCGGTGGCACAGATTTGCTGTGTAAATTTAGACATATGTGAGGTTATGTAAAGTGAGGCATGGGCATATGTTTGCAGGACTGGAGCTCTGGTTTGTGCTAGAGGCATAATATGAATAAGATTCAAAATCTGGACAGTTATGATTACACAGAAAACCAGGGCTCATTAGGGTAAAGAATGTCTTTTTCTACTAGTCATGTATGTGAAACGCACCTTAAGTTTAGTAAACTAGAACTGGGAAAATCCATGAGAGTTCTTTGTTGTCCTAACTTGAAGTAAATTTTAGGTCATACTCATTAAGAACAGAAAATGACAATAAGAACAGAAAATTATATTGATATGCCCTTGCATATTAAAATAAAGCAACCATCTAAGATGGGGATCAATAAAAAATTCTTTTTCTTTCTTACAAAATAAAATTATAATTCCTTGAGTGATTTTTTTTGTTATTACATATTTTGTTGCATAAATACGCTGTCAAAATCATAAACAAAGTATTGCTTAATTTTTTTCACATATACTTTTTTCTACTATTTCCCTGGTGATGGAAAGCAGTTTTTTTGGTTTTGGTATATTGATCCATTTTCCCTTTTATTTCCTTCTTCTCTTCATCATAACTGCAGGTTTTGGGGGAGGGTTAGTTTTTACAGAGTTGAGGTTTTTCCCCCGCCAATAAACTGTCTCCAGCACAGACAGCACCATGAGGTCATGCTAAGTCATGACTCACAGGGCTGTCTCTCCTAACATTTTATCAGGGAAAAGCATGTTTTTTTCAGGTTCAAAACTTCTGTTGATCTTTGGAAAATCTAAGGTCTCTAGATCAAGATCTTGTTAGTGTCAACAACATGCTTCCATAAACTGATTAGAGGCAAATTCCTGTCCTTAATAACAAATTTCTATTGGCAAAAATACTCACAGTGGGACTGGATTCAAGGCTGTAGCCAAAGTACTTGTAATTGAAAATCTGCACTTAGTGCCCTTTGGTTTTAAAGAGGTGACGAGTTCAGCCTGGTCTTTTTTTGATTTACAATCTACTTGGGAAAGCTGCAAAGACAGGAAAGAAAAAATAATTTAAAACTAAGGTGACACCAACTAGAGAGTGAAAAGACAGAAAAATATAGACACAACCACTGTGAAAAGATAAAAAAGGTGAATAGAGTACTTAAAAATGTGCATATCAAAAATTTTTATTTGCTGTTCCTAGCTCTCCTTTTATCTTTTTGAAGATTCCTTTTTCTCCCATTGCAACCCCATGTAGTATACTGCAAAATCTACTGCAGACACCCCTCATGGCTAGTATGGCTTGATTAACAAACAGATTCCAAGCTGATACCAAGATCCATCTGCATGTCAAAGCATCAGGCATAAGGTATTTGATATGACTTGTGGTGGACTGTGATGAGAGATTAACATTTCTCATGCAATGTACCTTCCCAATAGCATAATTTTGCAGAAGTTAATGTATAATACGGCCATATGTTGTGTCTCACTGAATCAAGATAAGTTGGAAAGCAACATGCAGCAGTCACAGTTTTACATTATGCAGGTGCAGTAAAGATAAAATTGTTACCGGCTTACACTTATGCATGAAGTGTAGATATGACAAGTTGGGTCATACTTTGAGGACAGGACAGACATTCACCAGCTTCAGAGATTTGAGATTTTAATGCCTTGTCTATTTGTTCTGCTGAGAACAAAAATAAAAAGTACTATACAAGATTTCTAAGCTTCTTAAATTTTATGGAATCAAAATATGGTCTGTGTTACTAATTCTTCCAAAAACATCTTCCAGCTCTGTTCTGTCAACTCTGATTTCAAATGCATCAAAGAAAAACAATCATTCAAATACATCCCTCAAAGCCAGGAAAAAATTAAACTTTTATGACCCAGTAGGTTGCTCCTCTGTTGATTAATCAGTACAGTTCGACTGAAACTGGCCAAGTGACTCAGATTTCCCTGACATACGTAAGTGCGATCCTTACTGTTAATTGCTCACAATTAAGTAATTTTAGAGATGCTGTCTTATTCTTGGAATTCCTTCCTTTTACGTGTTTGATTGGCATTGACTTATTACTGACTGCAGCTGTTCTTAGAAATCCCTGTATTATATGGTGGACACAAAAGGGTCCTTACTATGTACTCTTCTACCTTCTGTATCTTCTTCTATTGTTCTGCTGCAATGCATGTTTACTTAAGAAGGAAAACCACAGTGGAACATTTAACTGAATTTAACTGGATCATCATAACGATCATGTGCCTCTGCCAAACAACTGGATTTATTGTCTTATTGCCTTCTTCATATACTTTGTTTAGCATTTCTGTCATCTGGACCTGCTCATCTGTTTGTTGCCATTGGGCTAAAATTATCATGAAAATAAATGTTCCCAATATTTTATTTGACTTTAAGAGGTCAGCATTTCACTTTTGAGATTAAAGTGAAATACCTGCAAAGACCTTTAATTTATCAATTAATTTACTCACATAAGTAATCTCATTGGGTTCGAAAAAATCAAACTGTGTTATCAGTAATTTAATTTAAAAGTAAAGACTAGACATAACAAAGAAGTTTTTTCGGTGAGGGTGGTAAAACACTAGAACAGTTTGCCCAGACATGGTAGATGTACAGTCCCTGGAAACATTCAAGATCAGGCTGGATGGGGCTCTGAGCAACCTCATTCAGTTGAAAATGTCCCTGGTCATTGCAGCGGATTAGACTAGAGGGCCTTTAAAGATACCTTCCAAAACATTTTTTGATTCCATGAGTCTCTGGTCTGAGTTTATCCTCATGCATGAACTTTTGCAGATAGTATGCTGTTTCTGAACATGGCTACAATTTCTGTAAAGTGTTAAGACTGTGCACTAATTCAGTTATAACAGTCATCATGACGCATAGAGATTTAAGGAGTACAGAGTGGAAAAAAATGGGCTGGATTGTTGATAAATAATTCTTCCATCTCCATGTAAATGCAGTTCACCTACAGCATTTGGAAAAGTGCGTGTGAATGTCCTTATGCCATAAATTATCTTCTGCTCAGAAACTAACCAGAACAAGAGGCCTCAAAAAATGTCAGAATCTTAGGAATGTAAGAGAACCTTCAATTTTGTATTTGCACATTTCTTTTTCCCTATCCTCTATTAAGCACCTGAGCCATAAGACACTTATTGAAGCTAAAGGGAAAAACAAACCAATAAAAAGGGAACCTCATGCTTCAGAGGGCAAAACCATATGCAGCATTCACTCTGAAATTTGGACAAGTGAGAGACACATGATGGAGGATTGCCATGGGGGAGATTTACTTCCTAACTACCCATTCTGTCACTGCTCTGAAATACTTCTGCAGTGTTGGTATAAAATCTGCAGCCATGTAGCATGCAGCATCTGAACTACTGTGCCTCTGGGCTAGGGACATATCAAACAACAACCTGGTTACTCTTTTTCAATGTTTTAAACAAACCAAAGGGGAATTCTAACATACTCATTTCAATAAAAGGTCATATCCTCAGTCGATATATAAATTTGATGGAGTTTTTCTGGCATAGGTTATCTGAGGCTTTAGATCATTATTTTTAAAATATTAGAGCAGAGCCTGAGCTAGTGTAAATCAGTGCAACTCCACTGGCTTCAGCAGAATCGCTCCAGTTTTTGTTGCTGAGGATTGGTCTTTATGTAAATACAGAGTACTTGATTGATTTCTGTATTGCACTGGTTTTCCATGTGGAATTAAATTGTTTTAAACTAAATCTGCTCTGTTACAAAGGTAGAGCAGCAGGGAGTGATGAATTAGACCCCAGCTACCCAAGGAGGATCTGATCAGCTTATCAGAGAAACTCTTTCCTTATATGAATGCTCGTTATGGTGGTCTCCCTATGGTTATGCTGAGAGTGAAGTGTTCTGTGACACCAGCACTCACTGGTCATGAAGTGCCTTGATCACCTCCTGTGCAGGTGGGATTGGCCACGGGTACCCTGCTGTCCTACCTTGTTCCCTGAGGCGCTCCTTGGGAAAGCACCAGGTTTGGAAATCCCCATCATCCCCTGCACTGAGCTGCTGGCATGCTCACGGAAAACTTTAGTTATGCTTGCTTCCAGGAGTGCTCTGAAGAATGACTCTCATCCACAAACCAAATATTACTTATATTTCATCCTCTTTTTCTGTTCCATGTGCAATCCTTGCATATACGTAGCACAGAACTCCATAAGAAGTATGTGCCAGCATTTTCTGTTGCTCCTATAACCTTACTCCAAAGCTTAGTCAAGGTGAGAGTCCCAGCTGTTTCAGCTCCCCAGGAGTTACAGCCTGGGATGAGATGTTCTCTGAAATTCCCAGGGCTTGGATCAATGGTCAGGGGCACTGGACGTGCGTCCACACTTCTGTAGGCTACAGCCTTATGGATGCACATCACTTATGTCCCTGGTGGCATCATGGGTTTATTCCAACTCACATGTCAGCTATTTCCAAGAAGTGAAAGGCTACTTTGATTGTACTCTCAGGAGCTTCCATCGGTCTGGTGGGGACACCAGACCCTGACCCGGAAGTTGGTAGTGTTGTCTCCAGGAGCTTGGAAAAATGTTTACTACAAATCATTGCACAGCAGACTGAAATTCACAAGCAAATGATTGCTCTAACTGGAAGGTTTGTGCAGCTGAAAACATTTGTAAAACCTGATATATATCCTTGGGAAATACTGTAGAGATGTAATGTACCCAGGAGGCACACTTTCTTGTCCACCATAAACACCCATGGTAAATCTATGTGTGACAGGCTATATTCTTCATTAGTCTCAATGTTTTATTAATAAAATAAAATAAATAACAACAGGCTGCTGTTTGCAAATTTGACATTTTCCTATTTGTAGAAAACAAGCTGTACATCACTGATTACCCAGAGGTGGGATCTCCATTCCCACTGAGTGGAATAGGAATTTCCAACTGGATGACGACAAGTGGCTCTAAATTGTATCTTTCAATATATGCAAGAATAACAATATTTTTTTAAGCTGGGACACTACAGAAAACTGGTCAGCCCAGAGGACCTTTGATCAGGGTCTGATGAGTTTGGATATGACACTAATAGCTCTGGAGGAGCCATAAATGAGTCACTGGGGCGTGACATTCCTCATGTCATTGTGGATTATGGGTTGCCTGAGTTCAGCTACCCCAGGCAGGGTTGTTGCTGTTGCTGGTCATCTACATTACTAGAGGTATTCTGTCAGTGAGAGCATTTCTGTTGCATCCCCACTGGACTGCACTCAGGACACCCAGGAGGATGATTAAAAGGAAGGATAGTGTTGTTGAGACACCATCTGGCACTAGGGACATTTTCAGAGGCACTGTGACAAACGAGGTATGGATAAAACCAGTCTTCCCTCAGTGTGGAGCCCACTTCTCCCTTGCTGAGCCATTTCCCTCCTTATCCATTGCTGTCACTGCAAGACAGGCGGAAGGGCCACAGATGCATCTTCCACCAGCTGTGCTGATCCAGAGCTGCCACTTGAAGCTGTGCTGTCACTGACAACCAGAATCACAGCAGCTTTCAGGAGACTTAAATTGATAATGATCGGAATCTAGCTCGTGATAAGAAGTTACAAGGTGAGGTTTGTGTCACTCCTGCGACCCATCTGTGTTTGTACAATGTGAGCTGAACTGCAGTTCAGCTCAGCCAAATGACACACGGCTTAGAGAGCAATGCTGCTGTTGCTTTTTTAGAGAAGGCAGTTTTATTTCTTTTAATTGATTTTTAGGTACATTTAACACTTGGGGAAAAAGTTTCTTCTGTAGAGTATTAAATATTGTTTACCTTATGACCTGTGATGTTTTTACCTTTAATCTGTATTTAAAATTCCTCCTCTCTATTGATTAAGGGCCCCATCTGTCAGTCACTCTGGTTTGAAAATCCCATTGGTTTCAAAGGGATTTGTTGAAGCAGAATTGTTATTCTAAAAATCAGTTTTCAGGGGTTGGTGAAAGTTAGATAAAGTTGGATGTTGTGTGATTTCTCATAGAAATTATATGATTCTTATGGTTCTGACTGACTAAAATAAAGTATGAAATAAAACTGACAATGAAAATAAGGGGAATAATATTTATCTGTGACCCTGTAACTAAAGCAAAAAGTCCTTTATAGTCACCTGTTAGGGTATATGTACTTGGTCTAGGAACTTACTTGGCCTATGCCATAGGAGCCTTAGGCTGAATATTTGATCCCCTAACTCATGGTGACAGTGCAGGGAACCTGTAAGTGTGCAAAAATCTCAGAGTTCAGTCATCCTTGCACTTGCTTAGTTCTTCCTCTTCATCCTCAGATTAAAAGATTTATTGCCAGGACATTTTTTTTTGCTGTAATTTTTAAGTTAACAGAACAGACTGAAAAACACAGTTGTCGTGGAACAATCTCCTCAAAGTTTTATTAGTGAAAAGAAAAGAAGACCTCACAGGTACAATTTCAATATGTATCACTATGGCATATCTACATTTTTCAAACACCACATCTTTCTAATTTTAATTTTTTTTTTTTTTACCCAGCAACAAAATAATCTTGCCTTAAGTACAAGTTCATAATGAGAGTTCTCCTCCTACCTATCAGTATCAAGCCAAGGGATAAGAAAGTGTTTTATAAAGAAATGCATCTGGCATTGATTGGCATTAGGTTGTTTTTTTAGCCAGTGATAATACAACGACAAGCCTTTTAGAGAGATGACTGAACATTCATTTGTAGTATAGAACCTAATTAACAAACTCAATGTACTTTCACTCAAATATTTTCGAAAGATAATGCCAGTCACAAATGTTAAATACCTGTTTTGCTTTTCTTTGCTTATTCATGCATTTCTTGAACACTTGTTGTAGCATTTTATCTAAAATTAGGTCCAAAGTAATTTAGGCAGGCATACCTTATGTGAGAGATTCTGTAGAAGACCTTAAATCATAGTGACAGCCATTAGAAATTGCTTAAATGAAAAACATTTCTGAACAATTTTAGGCCTAACAATGGAACTTTTTAAAGGATTAAAAATCCCCACTTTGTGTATAGATATTTGAATGGTCCCTTCAGGAAAGTACAATGTATAAAAGCTGAAGACCCTCTATAGATCCTATTTTGTGTATAGCACCCTTGCTTGTACTTTAACTAAAACTGAACTTGTGAGCAGATAATTTATACTGTTTGGAGTTTCCAAACTCTTAATCTCTTCGACTCTGTGAGTTCAGTGCAATTCAAAAATAATTCAGTAACTAAGCGCATCATGCTTTTATTGCTCTGTGCTTAGCTTAAAACTTTAAAATCATCAGGCTTTTCAGGACCCTCTATATACACTGGAAAAGGTGGGCTTCTCTGGAGGGACCTTAAGAACCTCAGTTAGCAAGTACTGGTTGAAGGTCTATAAATTCTGAAGGTGAAAGTTAGACTCTTCAGTCCCTGTTTTAGCATCGAAATGCTCAAAGCCAGAAGTTCAAAACTTCATCTAGAGGAACCAGACAAATAAAAAGTTTTGCATTTGCCCTTACATCAGCCTTTCTCTCCATTTTTTTCCATTCATGTCACATTTTCTCTGCTTATTCTCATCTGTAGGAGGTAGTGTGTTGCGAAGACAAAATTCCTGGAGATGATGGTTGCACCTCTTGGGTGCTGGCAGGGTTTAATACTTGTGGTGCATCTCTCCAGTTTCATTTTGATGCAGCCTGACAATTATTTCAGGGATCTGAATTTCTGCTCTGTGTATTTTTGGCATCTATTTTGATTCTCTTGAATTCTTTTATTGCAATTACAATAAAATAATTGTGGTTAATTTTTAATTTATTTGATTTTATATTCATTGCTAAAAATTGCTGTATTGCAGAAAATTAGAAAAAGGCACTACTTATAGAGGAAAGAAATGAATGCATATAATATATATACAGTGTAGAAATAATATATAATACAATATGTACCTTTATTTTCAGTCAGTCTTTTGGGATGGTACCTTATATCTTTGAGCCTAGTTCTCATGCTACTCTTCTGCCTGACCTTTTTCACCTTGGCTCTGTTCTCCATGTTTTAGTCTTTTATCAGGCACTAGTGTTTAACCTTGTTAACAAAAAAGGGCATCTCCATGGGGAAAAGGTCCACATTTCAGATGTTTAAGTTTGTACTGTTAGATGGCTACGTCATTGCAGATTTAACCTATTAGTCTTGTCTGTTTGCTCTTTTCATTATGCTTAAAAGGAATTCACAATACTCCTACTTTTAATAGCACTTACCTGAATCTTTCCTCTCATTCTCTAAATAACATACGGCCATTAAGAATTTAGATTCAAGAGGTACTGTCCTATAACCTACCAGGACCCAGCGCAGAACAAGCTAGTAGAGCAGGCTTTGAAAAATCCTTCAAGTAATATTGATAGGTTTTTTTACCGTTTGACTGCGTCTGTCTTGGACCTGGAAAAGTATACCAAAAATAATAAATGTTTGCAAACTGTTAAAACTTTTTTCTTATATGTCCTTACTGTGGCTCGTGTCATATCTTGCAAATATTTATTTGTACATGAAATCAAATTTGTAATGGCTGTGGTTTTTTACTCTTTGCTCTTCAGCTAAGTGGGAATCATAATCCAAAATCAATATGCTTTTTCAAGCACATAGAAAAACATCTATTTGAACTGTGGATGATTTATAAAGTTTCCTTATTCTTATATGCAAGATATATAACATTTTTGTGTGAATGTGGCACTATTTGAAAGTGTCACTATTATACTAGTGTTTTATTTATATAACTTCTCAGCTTGTCAAGATTGTTTTTTTTTCCCTCTATGTAATCTATCAAAGCCTACCAGAAAACATGAAACCCTTAAATGAGAGCTCAAGCAATCTGCTCAGCTCTTACATAATATTAGGTGATTATGGCATGTTCTGGGAAAATATAAATAATTGTTATAAGGGAACCTTATTTGGAAGTCAGAGCTACATCTGCCCACTTTTAATATTGTAGGTTTTCATGGGGAAGAAACCAAGAAACACAAAGTTGTTCTTAAGAACTCTGCATCTTTGTAATACATTTAGGGTGGGATGTCAGAAGGTAAGAGAAAATCATGTAGAAACAGCCAGCTGGGTTTGTGTACAGAGAAATTGAAAGGTATCTGTCCTGGGGGGACAGACCGGCAAGGCCTTTGGAAAATTAGCCTGATCATCTAAGATAGAAAGCAAATAAAGAGGTAAAGCTCCTTGATAGGAAGACCTTGCCAGGACCCCAGCAAACTGCAGAAGGCTAAGTCCAAGGTGAAAGCACTGTGTGAAATCCAGGACACCAGCCAGGGCTTGGGCACTTTGTCCATCTGTGAGGAGTCCAGCTGCCCCTAGGCTCAAGTAATGGCTGGTGGGGGTGTATTTGTACAGCACGTGCATGAGGATGGTGTGTTGTGGAACAGAAACTGCTACCCACCACTACAGTCATCCTGGTTAGTAAATAAATTTTAAATTGTGTAGGATGGGGTGCCGTGGCTTTGCTGTTGCAGCTACCCCACCCCTAAACTCTGTTGCAACACCTTTAATATTCTGTGGTTCCACTTACCCCTACTTTGTTGTTTCTACTTTTCATCTCATCAGCCTTCTGCCTCTGCACTGTAATCCCTCTCAGTGAGATCTAAGGTCTGACACACTTCCAGCCCTGCAATGTGTGTTCCACGTCTGCAACAATTCAAACTCTGTCTTTTCAAGATTGTGTTTTGCCTTTATTTTCCCTCAGTAGGGAGCATTTGTCTTGTGACTTATCTGAATATTTCTTAGCCTGTAAATAAGACTGTTCTAGCTTTCAAATCTTTTCTGTATTTTTAGATGTCACATTAACTTGTGTATAAGCAATGGAAGCATATGGAATGAGTTCTCTCCTTTTCAGACTAAGCAAAGAATGTTGAAACCTGCACTATTCTTACAAATTATTCTTTTTTAAAAGTGCTTTTTTTTTCCTTCGGAAGTTTCAGACTTTATATGTCAAATTTTAGCTTCCCTTGAATAAAGGGTTCTTCTGAAAGGCTGTACTTTATTTCATTATGCTTCTTGCTCTCTTATCCTGATTAGGTTTTGTATTGACATCTTTTTAGGTTTTTGATTTGCCCTGGTCATTTCTGCAGTCTGAGACATACTGGTAATAAATTTCCCCTGCCCCCACCTCAACATGATTAGCTTATCTCTTTCTTATGCAGCCTAACATCATCATATTCTTTTTCTAAATCTAATCCAAGATGTAAATCTAATGCTCTTCTTTTTCTTAGTTGTACATTTCTTACAGGTTTTGACAGGCTTCTGATACCTGTCACATTCTAATCTGAGGTTAAGGATTTGTCAAAGATTTCAGAAGAGTCTATTTTTCTTCACACTCTCAAATATGTACAACATGAATCCACTTCTTGAATTACAATGCTTGTTAAATTTCAGTAACATAATATGTTAACTAGCTTGCTCTTTCTCATTCAACTGCTGATTCTTAAATTATTCTCATATTCTGCAATGTTAAAATGGGAAAACCTGCCTTATCCCATTTTTCCTTTCAGTGTTTCCTCCTGGCTTCATAAAGACACAATTATCTTGCTTGAACCTTTTCAGTCATCTGCTGTACTCCTGGAGAGTTTCAGCCTCTTTAGATTGTAAAATTCATGCTCCACATTGTCCTATTATTCCTCTTTTATTGAACTGTTTCTCAAGTAACTCTTTTTTTTTTCTAACCTTTGAGCCTGATACTATGCTGTAATGATAGACAGTGACTGGAGAGAACTCTGTCTTAGAAGTTGTATACTCTGATGAGTATATATATATGAGTATAATTGGTCAAATATTATGTGTACCAAAATTACCAAGGATTTCTCAAGCATCTAGATCTGATTTAATAACTTGGGTTAATTTTCAGAATATTGTCACAACCTTTTAAAGATACCTACTCTTTTTACTAGCCAAATCCAGTAAATGTCTAACGCAGTTATAGTTAATTGGTAGGAAATGTTAACATGGACTCGCTGTTTTCTTTTAATATTATATCTGCAGGCAGTGATACAGCTGCCTCTCTTTAATCCTACTCTGTTAAACTTACTGAGAAAAGCCACAAAGCTCCAGAGAGACTTTACTTCAGTCCCCTCCTTGTTTGAGGAATTTCAGACCTTTGTCGTTTTATGATGAGGAGAGTGCTGGTAAGGTCAGCCCCAATATCTTGGCCTCAGTAACATGTTAAGAGAGAAATCTGTAGTTTAGTTAGGAAGAATGAAAAACCATATTCACCTTTCTCTACAGAAGCACACTTTACTGGCTCATATCAAGATAGGCTTATGATGTAAGAAATACTGTTACATATATTTATTTATATTAGTATTAATAGACAAAGGAGTGAATGTAAAGCATAAAGTATTAGGAAGTGTAATTTTGCAGCCTATTATGGTAAGGAGCTGTTGCTTAAATTAATTCCAGTGAAATTCTTTGACAAATATTTGCTGTTCATTGGAATGAATTTAGTTTGAAGAAAACAACTTTAATGAGCACCTTTATCCTAACTACTTTGAGGGCAGAATTTAGCTTAACTACATGCTTAAAAACAACTTAATTTACATTCACAATTTAGATGTGGGAGTAATTAAAAAAAAAGAAAAAAAAAAGATGAGCAGTGTGGGTTAAATAGTTGTCACAGAAACACAGAATGGGTCAGGTTGGAAGGGACCACTGTGGGTCATCTGGTCCAACCTCCCTACTTAAGCAGAGTCAAGCCCATGGCACTGGATTTCATCCAGACCACCTCTCTGGGCAATCTGTTCCAGTGCTCAGTCATTCACACATTAAAGAAGTTCTTTCTCATGCTCAGGTGGAACTTCCTGTGCATCAGTTTCTGCCCATTGCCTCTTGTCCTACTGCTTAGCACCGCTAAAAGGATCCTGGTTCCATCCTCTTGTCACATTGACCCCTACCTGATACGCATTCATGAAGTTCTCTGCCAGTTGCCTCTTCTGGAAGTTATTATCTTTTTTAATTCAAAACTTCCAAACAAAGATAATTCACATAAAGCCAGATTCACAATGCTGAAAGTACCAAAACATTTTTCCATAAATCTTCCGTGCAAGAAACTGTAACAATTATGATATAATTTCTAGATAACTAAACATTTATGTGTATATAATTATAATGTAATTTTTAGCTACAGATGTATACAGAATGCAGAGCGATATTATATGCAATCACGTCATTTGTTCTGCAATTATCTCATAGATTTATATAGCCTGTAAACTGCCAGCATAGAAATTACCAAATCATACGGATGTTAAAGAAAAAAACAGCAAATTTTGTAACAGTTAAGAATGGTAAAAGTAGTCTTTGAAAACGAAAGTCAAATTTCATCTTAGCAAATTGTTTTTTCTCAAGAATTTTTTTTCTGAAAGTTTTGAAATACAGGTAGGAAGAACACTAATGTAACAAGAGTGTCTATATAAAGAAACAACAAAATATACAGATAATGACTTGTCAATATGAAGAGTAGAATATGAGAACTGAATAGAGTGAGATCTATTAGGCTGTGTTATTTTTTCCCGGTGAGCACATAGTACATTTAAAACTAAATATATCTGAGGAAGCAGAAGCCTTTCTGTAGGTAAAAAATTTTAAGTGTTATATAGAAGAAGCAGACAAATAAATATATTTTTTCCTATCTTCAAGTGAAGTATGTTAATTTTATCCCTCATATAGCCCTATATCAGAGAGCACATTAGGACTGTGATTTTGTGAACATTGGTTTGTGAACTTCAAATTCTTGATTGCATTTGGTAAAATTATATCCTCCT
>WEIT01038589.1:5250-20366 GCA_013389985.1 Dryoscopus gambensis | reverse complement strand
GGGCCGGCCCTGCCGCCGCCCCCGCCCGCACTACATTTCCCGGCAGCGCGGGGCGGGGATCGTCTGGGCCCGGCCGGGGCTGCTGGGAGGGCTGGTGCCTCGCCTCTTGGCTTTCCGGAGTGTCAGGAAGGGAAGGGTTGTTTGGGGTTTTTTATTGTAGGTGCAAGCCGAAAGGGGAAAGCCCCGCAGCCTAAAAAAAGCATCACCACTTCCTCACTTGCCCGTGGGACCGGTAACGGCAGCGCCAGTCAGCGGTGGGGGGGGTGTCGGGTTGTCCAGCGGGTTCCCAGGTGGCTCTACGGGGGAAGGGGCTCCTTCCTCTGGAGGGCTGTGTCGCTTCAGAGGTCGGCTTTAAAAATCATTTATTTAATTTATGGTTTCTGTAATCACTTCGCAGGCTTCCTGGAGACTAACAGCTGTTGGAGGATCGTGGTGCCTACGGGCTGGGACTGTTTGTGGGTGTTTGTTCCAAATGCAAAGTCAGGCTGTGTGAGGCTGTGACTGTACACCGCTGTACACCTTTCTAGGAAAGACCAGGAATGTGAGGTTGGCATCTGGGCCATCTCTTTGGCCATACCTCCCTGACCAATATTTTGTTTCCCAGTGTTATGCCAGACATAAAAAGGCAGTCTATGAAGTTATGTAAACATGCAAAACAAAACTGTACCCACCAGTATTTGGGAGTGCAAACAAACAAACACAGACAGCACAAAAATAAGAACAGAATCTTCAAAGCTCAGGTTTGCTTTTGTTTTGTTGTTGTTTTGGTTGTTTGTAACTGAAAACTGGTGCACGAGCTGGCCTGTGCATTTTCTTTGCTCAGAAAGTTACCAGATCACTGTTTTTCTTTGAGAACTGTGAGTGGCCTGTCAATTAAAAAAAAAATGAGCTGTCTGTTAAACATGATGGAAAGCTTTTCCTCACCTTGCTTACTGACCTTCCCTTCCTAATATATTTTTCAATCTCAACTTTCAGATGTCTAAAAATTTTCCAGCTACATGTCCCCATATGGCAAATCTAAGCCCAGTGAGAAGAGGTTTACTTTTTAAGTTTACTGTTGTCATATTTTGGGCATGATCCACAGATAAACAATCCATGGATCACAGCTTAAAATGCAACTGATAGGGAGATGTACATTGTTCTCCAATTCAGTGGTACCTTCAGTAATTAAGAGTTCCCCTAATTGCACAGTATAAATACTATGTGTCTATTCTCTAGTGCCTACAAAGGCAGGTAAGTGAGAAAAAACCCCAAGACTTTAATTATAGGTGTGTGACATGGACAAACATGGACAAACCAAAAATATGCACCTTACATTCAAAAGGTCTTTTTCCTAAGGGAAAATTCAGAGATGATCCAGAGATCAAAAGGCAGAAAAGCAACATTTCCATAATTATTCAGAAGCTGCTGTAAAGCACCAGCACATCAATTGTATTTTCTCCATTTATCCATTGGGAACATTAAACGCAAAACTGTTTTCTGTGGCTTAGGACATCCCTGACTGAATATGTCCATATGCACTGGGGAAAGAGCACTTGTTTGCTTTCCCTGTTCCCTGTTTGCCGAAGTGCGTGCTGCTGGCTACATGAGGAGTAAAATACAAGGTTAAATCGATGTTTTGACTAACACAGTGTGGCTGTTCTGCAATGAACAATGTCACTGCCAGTGCTGTATAGGTATCAGTTGTGTCAGATCAGCTGTGTAATTTAGCCTTCTGAAATGAAACACTTCTTTCTTTAAACTGCTGCTCTGAGCAATAAGCCTATTCTCTACCATCACTTTGCAAAGTGTCCAATACTTATTACATACATACATAGAAGACTGTTGAAATGGGACTTCTATTAGGCAATCACTAAAAACACTGGGTTTTAATACACTTCTTGTATAGGTATTCGTTTTATAAACAACCCGCATGAAATAATTACAATTTTCACCATGAAAATCAGTCTGATTTCCAGGACTAAGGGTGCAGAGGGAAAGGGCAATTTCTTTTCTTTCATTTACACCTTGAGAATGACAGTCACTTGTTATCACCTACTTGTTTATTGTGGTAAACTGAATAATCATTCACTTCATCCACACCATTTAAGATGTTATATTCCTCTATCACACCTGTCACCTCTCAGTTCTTCCAAGCTGTTGAAATGCCTCTGAGGCAAAAGCTGTTGCACAGTGTGACAGCCTGTTCACCCTTCTGCAGACCTTCCAACTTGTTCTAGATCTTTTCTGAGATGGGAGTAGAAAGCAGGAGAATTAGTTTTCACTCAGCGTGGAAGATGTGGGTGCATGATGGATTCATTGTGGTGTGATTATTGCTTTATATTTCCTTATCCTTTCTTTCCTGAAAAACTTTTATGTCACTTTGCATGTTATTCTGATATACTTCCCAATGCTTTCGGAACTCTTTCCCTTCTTCAGAGACCATTGATTTGGGTTTAAAAAGCAAGCAATTGTCAGCCTGACAGATTTTGAAACAAAATCCAGTCTGAAACTAGGTGGTCCTTTTTTCTCCAAGTGTAATTTTCAGGGAACAGGAAGGAGGCTGAGGAAGATAAGGTTGGTGGAACTCTCCTTCAGCCCACAGGAAGTTAAATGGGCAACATTGAAGCATTTTAAAAATTCAGATAGATGAGAAGTGACAGAGTGAGTGCTAAGATAATATCCAGCGTTCAAATGGAACAAAAATGGGGAAAAAGTTCTGTCTCTGTAATACTGAGATATTTCATAGGATTTCTGTGGGTGAGGTTCCACACTTAGCAAGTGATGTCTTGGAGAAAAGAAATCACAAAATCAGAATCTCCTAGGGCTATTCAAAGTCAGCTGTGGAAAAAAGTTTTAATTTAATTTCTTGGTTTCTAATATAAAATACAGTGAAAGATAAAGGACTACAAAAGCAGTGATACGTTTTTTCCCATAGAGTTAGCTGAGAGTAAAGATCTCCTGGACAGGTTCCTTTCTTCACAAACTTCCTTGAGACTTTTTTATCATACCACTGTGTGCTGCTGTGGCATCCCGTGCATCGGCCCTTTGCCGCCAACCAACGTGATGCTCGGTTTCATCCATCAATAGCCATCTATAGGCATTACAATCAGAGCTGAAATGGGACAACAGTGAATTTTATAGTAAGAACCTTATATATAATACTCAAAGATACAACAGTTTTTTCTAGGGAAAATGTATTAGCAAATGCATTGGATGCATTTCAAACAAATGTAGGCAAATGGATATAACAAAATAATCAGTGTAAATATAATAATAAATATACAACAAAATGTAGTACAACTTAGAGAAGGGTTGAGAAGTGTGACTAAAAGAGCTGGACAGTATTTTTCCACCTGCTTTTAGATTTGAAATGTCTTTTTCCTTATACTCTCTAACTTTCTAACCTACAGAGTACTGCATAGGTCACTAGACTCATTAGTACTCAAGCCCTCGAAGTCCTGAATACAAATTGTCTCCCTAGTTTAGATCAGAATTTTACATGATGAAAACAGCAGTTTGCACTGCATGTTGTGTCATGTGTACCATGCAGCACAAGCGTGTAGCACTGAGGCACAGCCAGAACCACTGTGGGGAAATCAGGCCTGGACACTCTTAGCTTCTTTTGGAGAGTTGTTCAACTTAAATACTAAGTGGACTATTAAGTGGACCATAGAAAACCAGATTTACAGATGAGGGAGAGTGACATTTTAAGTTTGAATCAAACCTGGCAAAGCAGAGGTGATTTAATCTCTGATCCCTCAGAAATCAGCTGGATCACTCAGAAAGTAAGAGGTTTGAGGCTCTTTTAAAGTAACCAGGGGAACACAGTGAAACCTTGTCCAAGCCAGTACACTTCTGTAAAAACTTCATACTCAATGTTCATGAATTTATATGTTCCCTGAGAAAACAGTTTCACCAAAATGTTTATGTGTGGATTTCCTCTGTACCTGAAGACCCTAATAACTTAGAAATTGTAGAGAAAAAGGCAAGTTGAAATACAAAAGCAAAGCAATGCTGTGATTTTGCATATAGCAGAGACTCAAGGGTTAATGTCATTACAGCTGGCAGCTAAGTATGATATCGTGGACATAAAAGTTAGCATAAAAATATCATCAATTTTTCCATTTTATGCCTTAGGTTTTAAGTTTTATATTTGTCAAATCCCATACTACCTAGTGTGTAACTCTGCAGTTTCTTGTGGCCTGTTAGCTGCTGTTCTCTCATGCTCGTTAGACATAACAAGCCATTCTAGGTTTGCTCTCCAAGGACACCTAGATTGTTCCAGACCCCAAAATATGTAAACTAAGGCCTCTGAAGAGGAGGGGAAACTTGGGGTAAATTACATCATTAACTGGGGTTGTAATCGGAGAACTGATCCTGATATGCAAATGGACCAACCTTATAAAAGTGTGAAGAACCGATGACCCGGGGTCCATCTTGGGTGTAGCCTTTGACTCCCCAGGGTGTACTTTTGAAGGCCCTTCAAATAAATACCTACCTTTACTCCCTTATTCCTGTCTAGTCTCTGTTTTTAGGTGGCCATCCTAGGCATCACCTTCATAGCATTTTTCTCCAATTTGCAGGCCAGCAATGCAGAGGAATGTATCAACCTTTATTTTCCTCACAGACATTAGCAGCATTATCTCCACTTTTGAGAAATACACAGCAAGCCAAAATCAACCATCACAAGACGTGCAAGTATATTCTGGCATTCACAAAGTTTCACTGAGGGACTGAGGGTACTTTTTGTCTTATTGAGAGGCACTTATATAAGAATAGGCAAAAATCCTGATACTTAATAATCACATCAGCTGATACCCTAGAAAGTATGGTGCAGAGCTGGAGACTCCCATCTCCTTCAGGCCTTTAAAAAACAAAGTAATAGACAGGAGCAAAGGACGTGTCCTTTTCTTTTTTTAACGGTAGCTTTCAGTGATACATGTATGGAATGAGGCTGAACACGCAGAGAATTAGTGGCCACACGTTACAGAGTGCACTGGAATACACTAGAAATTCTGCACCTCACTCTCCCCAGGCTGTTTAACATCTAAAACAATACAAAAAGCAACGGAATTTGAAAAGAAGGAAAAGCAGAGAAATAGCGGTTAGGTCGGGCACAGAATCATTATTTGCTTCCTTTTC
The DNA here is from genome assembly GCA_013389985.1 of Dryoscopus gambensis. Classification (NCBI taxonomy): domain Eukaryota; kingdom Metazoa; phylum Chordata; class Aves; order Passeriformes; family Malaconotidae; genus Dryoscopus; species Dryoscopus gambensis. The sequence goes on along the minus strand of WEIT01038589.1, from coordinate 15,242 downwards.
CCCCTATCATTTATCTGTTACAGCATAGGCTGTAACATTTCTGCATCACACTAGAATGCACCCTTTTTTTTCATTCATCTCGCTGCTCTGAATAAAGTGGGTTAACTCTGGAGGCAGATGGGAGCTCAGCCAATGCTGCCTGATTACCAGACTGATAGAGCAGGCATTCCTGTATGGGTAAGGAACATAATTTCACACACACCCCTATGTATAATACTACCTGTTGCCAGGGTTAGAGGCAAGAGCACCCATACCACAATTTCTCATCACATGGGAGCCCAAATTAAGTTACTCTTGTTTTGCAAGCTTTCACTCCTCTTGCCTCACAATCCTCTGCACTGTGTGAACATATGATAAATTTCATGGCAGAGCTGGCCTATATCAAAATATTTTCTTGCAGGTCTTTACTTATCCATTCAGATGAGGTTCCCTACAGTGCTGAAAATGCTTGGGGAATGAAAAACAATCTATCAGGTCCTGACATTGTAAACACATCTTAATAGGCAGTGAACTATGGGACCTGAGCATCCAGTGGCTAAGTCATGATGATACTTCGTGCTGGCATATTCCTCTTCCAATGAGAATTTGTGCCTCTCTTAGTTTGGTTTGCAAAAGATGTTAATCAGTGCAGCAAGCTGCTGGTTATATTTGCTGTGTAGTTCGTAAATACTTTGAACAGATGTTAATGCAGCACATATTACCCCCTCACCCACACTAAACAGGGCTTGGCACTTTTCCCAGATGAAGTGAATGGGGCACCAGTGGGTAATAGTTTGTCACTTCTACAATTCCTGTATTTTCAAATCTGCTAATAGAGGGAACTAAAATTCAATAAACCTCTGTTAGATGGTAAATACCACTCAAAGGAAATGCAACATAGTAAATGAAAATTCAGAATGTCACATAGTCTTCTGTGTTCAGGATGATGATCCTTCCTCTTGATTGGAATCTCCTTTGCCCCAGCTGTTTTTCTTCTGCAGGAATAAAAAGGAAAAGTCAGTTTTGAAGAACTCTGGCTAAGTGGTGTTTGCCCTGTTTCCTTCAGAGGCAACACAGGATACATCTGACTTCTGTTAGCAAGGCACTAGGGTTTCTACGAAGATCCATTCCTCTCTTAGCAGTTGCAATGTGTGACTAAGGACAAGTTTGTGTAGGCTGCAATTGCAGTGACATACCTACAATTGCTAAAGCAGCTGACACTGCCAATGAAAACTTATCATAGAATTATAGAATAGACTGATTTGGAAGAGACCCATCAGGATCATCAAGTCCAACTCTTGGCCCCACACAGGACATATCAAGAGTCACATCATGTGCCTGAGAGCTTTGTCCAAATGCTTCTTAAACTCTGTCAGGCTTGGGGCTGTGACCACTTCCCTGGGGACCCTGTTCCACAGTAATCAACCACACTCTGGCTGAAAGCTTTTTCCTGAGATCCAACCTAAAACTCTCCTGACTCAGATTCATGCTGTTTCCTTGAATCCTGATGAGAGTGAAGAGATCAGCACCTTCCCCTCCACTTCCCCTTGTGAGGATGTTGAAGAGCAGAGTGAGGTCATTTTAGGATTCTACAGTAAACATTCAAAGAAAGTAGAAAGATCAGACTGTTCACAAGCATATTACACTATTCTTCTTCAACAGCTGGGGTATATGGGGGATAACTGATGCTTTAATATCAAAATATTTATTGCATTTTGAATGTTCTGATAGAAAAAAAAAGAAATAATATGAGCGCTTTTAAGAGAATATGGCTCCAACAGCATGACAGGATATTCTTGTTTGGTTTTTTACTCTAAAGTGAGAATGACTATCCTAATCATGCAACTGCATTTATCCAGCTTAGACCAACCTTTACTCTCTTATTTGCTTTATCCATGCTTCTTATGACACATCTATAATCAAGATTAAATTGTGATGAAGTCAGGTGAATGTAATAAAACATGTGCCACAGATTCACATGAAGTATAAATAGCACTCTGGTGTGCTACTGGGTACACAGTTCCAGAAGAGGCGCCAATATCTACCCATGAACAGATACCAAGTGTTTTCCTGAAGTTAAGGTAGGCCAAAATACAATACAGCCCTCAGTAAAAAAGGCTACAGACTAGGAGTACACTTACACAGCACAAGTACTACAGACAAGCAGAAGTGACAGCACTTACAAAATTCCTCAAACATGTTCTTATGACTTGAATGACCTTGGGTTCCTCTGCAGACATCCAGCAGAATGTTACACAAAACAAACAAACAACTCCAGTTCCAGTTCTACACTCCTGGAATTCTGACAGCACTCACAAATCAGTCCAAAAGTAACATGTAGCAAGAGGGAGGCATCCTCATCTGATACAAATTAGAGTAGTTCCATTTCTAGACTAGAATCAAGAGTAATGATTCCACTTGTGTCTTCTCTGACACAAGAACGTGAAAGATGCTAATCTGACAGTCTTTAAAATGGTTTCTCTACAAACTAATTTTAGTCTTTCCTAATGTAGACTGGTAAAGTGCAGCTATCTGGTGAGTTTTGTTTTTAGCAAGTTTTATTCAGCAAGTTTCTTACATGCAGGAAATCTTCGTACAAGGTCGGGAAAGGGGACGTGTGTCCTTCCTTCTAGCCTCTAACTCCAATCATAAGGTCACTTTCAATCATAAATGCTATTAATTTCCAAGTATTAGTGCAAAGCACATATTTAAAACTTTTTAAAATTAAATAAGTGGGGTGGGTTTTTTACACTTTCTTGTTTTAAGTGAGCCACTTAAAACAATACAATCCACAAAATGAAAGCAGCAGCCAGTGTCACTGTTAGGCTATCATTAGCCTCCTGAATGTCCTGCTTTAATACAATAATACTGGAAAGCAGGCATATTAATGATCATGATAATGATTTGCCAAGCAAATGCCTTCAGTCATATTTTTTCTGGTGGTACTCAGCATTCTCTTCTCATACAAACTTTCCTTGAAGTTGTGACTATTCAGCACCTTTACTATTTCAGAGTTCTGCTACCTAAGGATGAGCATGTGGTTAAAAAAACCCTCCAAAACAATGCTGCCCTAAGGGACTTATGTATATATAGTAGTAAATGCAGAGCATTTTACTGAATTTGCAGACTCAAGACTCTAGTCTGACTGCAGCCAGAAGGCATATTTTAAGCTGAAGTGTCGTTCATTCCCTCATAAGGATGCCACCCTAAAAGGGTCACGCTCATCCTGGTGAAACCCCTTCCAGGCAGCATGGCTTCACACAAGCCAGGTGACCTCTTTACATCAACCACGCCTTTAGGCGCAGGTCTCAGCATGGAGTAATAACCGCCCCGTGCGTATAAATACTTAAAAAATACACACCAAAAAAAAAAACAAAAAAAACCCCCAACCAAACAAAAAACCACCCAAAAACACAAACAAAAAACAAACAAAAACCAACCAACCAAACAAAAAACAAAACAAAAAAAAAACCACAACAAAACCAAAAAACCAAACCAAAACAAACAAAAAACCCAAAACAAAACAAAACCAAACCCCAAAACAGGGAAAGTGCGGGGGAGTTGTCCCGAGGGCCTCCACCCAACAAACTGCTCCGTCCTTTGAACTTTTGACCCTACTCCGGCCTCAGCGAAGAGCCGAGGAGGCTAAGCGTCCTCGCCGCCGCCCGGGACCGCAGCTCTCTTTCCCGGGGGCGACCCCGCAGNGGGCGCTCGGCGGGTGGATCTAGGGCCGTGGGCAGCCGGACGCTGCGGGGCAGCGGCGCGGTCCGGGGAGGCGGCCTGACAGGGGTGGTCAGCCGGTCACTGCAGCTGAACGCTGCTCGCGGGGTTTCTTATGATGCTGGCTGGGTTGGTAGGCGCGCTGTGCCAAGTGAGAGTAAGGTTATCCAGCATCCTCCGGGGGCTGAGGAAAATATTGCTACACCTCCGCCCTTGGACAGCCTTGGCTACAGGACTACTGTATTTTTGTGGGATCACAACTCTCCCGGTACAGTGAGAAAAATTCATCCTTGCCGAACCCTGCTGAGGTGATTGCGTGATCAACCTTTAGTCCTTCGACTAGCAGCGGTGATGTGCCTCTCAGCTGCCAGCCTCAGTCCTGCCCTTGTGGTTCGTGAGCAGTGATATTCTTTAAGAGCCTGTCAGGTCTGCAAGAGCCTGTCGGCGGTGAGCGTTGGCAGCGGTACCAACAAGCCTTTGCTGGCAAAGTTATCTGCAATTGAAATCTGTCTGATAAGACATTGTAGAACGTCTGATACTTCTCTGCCGCATAAAAGCCCTCCACACGTATGTCTGCGTGGACATAGGCATATTAAAAAACAATACAAGGCATCAGAAGCGATCTGAGATCTTACATGTATGAAAGATCCCCTTGGTTAGTTCACTTGTAAATACAAACTTACTCACTTTAGTTGAGAAGCCAAAATCAGCCAAGTGGGTGGCAAATTTGATTGTACGGATATGCTTGGCTACAGTAGCTGGTGTAATTAGCAATACTAATGCATTGCGTGAGAATGGAGGCCCAGTCAAATTTGGGTTAGGGGAGAGATGTGTCCATGGAAATTAAGCATCTCATTGAAGGATGCAGAGTTGATCTTCTAACAGGAAGTCTCCTGTGGTCTGTATGGATAAACAACTCTACTTGATTAAGTCAAAGTCATACTTTTCTGAAAGATCTGATGTGCCTCTGACCTCCACAAACCTAATATATGAATATTTTACTTAAAGAATTACTGTCATAAATTTTAAACTGGGTTTAAGTCAAATTGTGTATTGCCTCTGAAGGCAATTGCCTCACTTGGTTTTCCATGGGGATTACCTTTAACATTCTTATCTATGCCAAAGATACCAGTTCTCTTTCATGCAAATGGAGGATTTTATGTTAAGTGCATCAAATTAGTGCAAGTTAAAATCAGCAACTGCACTTATTTTAAAGACTTGTTACTTCTGTTTTAGACTCAACAAAGAATGTGCATGAAATTTAATAACATTTTTCCTTTATAACTCTATTTTTGCTTAGAACTGTAATAGCTCTATAGATATGAGACCCTATTACCAGAAATGCCAATATTGGCTCTAGAAAAATGTTCCAGTGCTGTTTTGATATTTGTTTCATTTCTTACTGGTGTTACTGCCTCTGTGCACATTTTGTCACATTTTAATGATCATGAAGAATAGAAAGCATTCACCCCATGACTTTGCCAGAAAGAACTTGTTTTCCTACCCACTATGTCTTTGACAAATGTGTTTCTGTTATCAGAACAGTTTTAAGATGTCCCAATGTTTCTGCCAGAAAACTTTCTGAAATAACTAGCTCTGCTTTAGCAGTGGCCTATTTCTTTTCGAGACCAGCCTGGTTTCCCATGCAGAAAACCTGAGACTCGTGGTAACACGTGTATGTTCACATGCTAAATTTCATGAACTTTGCTCAGAGTAGTAGAGACCTAAGTGACTTATCTCCTGGTACTTGTCAAACACGATTACCTATACACATAGATAGCAAAGTTAACTAAGAGATGTAATCAGACTGGGCATGTAATGCTAAAGGTTGAAGTGTAAGTGCCAACATGCTCTACCTTTAGCTGAGAAATAAGGTATTATTGCTTCATAATGTTGTTTGTCAAAGATTAAAACCTGTTTTGACCAAGGATGAATTTCTTGCACAGCTTTTGTATACTGGGAAATAAAATAACATTACTCCAAGGACTTAAAGGCCTGCTTGGTGTCAGCATTACTGGGATGCGCACCGACCATGAGGTTAAACACATACCTGAGATGGTATGATTCAAGCCTATGGCATTTTCTTAATGCAGGGAGGTGAAGAGAAGAAACTCCACAGCTTTGCAGTGCATTCTTAAAGAATTGTGTTCAACTGCAGAAGTAGGCTCTCCTCAATAATGGTAGTACAGGTAGCTGAAAAGTCAGTAGTGACAGACAGTTATTTACCTGGTGTGCTTTGGAGATTTATAAGCATATTGTCTTCTGAAGCTCCTTATGCTCATGTTTTCTCAGCACAGTTGGGACTGTGACTTGTTCTGTATATGATTTCACGGTGACAAGGAGTGCCTACAAAGCAAAAAAAGTTGTGGTCCTAAAAGCTGAATTTTTCCTGGCATATAGTACTAGTTTGTGAGCACTAAAGTTCTTTGATCAAACCATAAGTTTTGATTTGTAGTTGTCATGCATTTCTGTTTAAGATGCTGGATGGGCAGATTTTTAGTAGTAGTAGTAGTATGTATTTATTTTAGATTTGTGTCCACATTCTGTCAGAGCAGAGAATGAAATTCATTATATGGGGGATGGGGAATTTCTAAAGCAGATCAGGGCAGGTGTTTCCTACTGCTGCTGAATGGTAAATGAATTGTGTACTGCATCCTGGAGGAAAGTAGAAGCATCCTGAAGATGAGACAGAAACAGGACAAATGGATTAGATATGCAGGTGCAAACCTACATATCTTTTTGAAACAACACTCAAAAGCAGGCTAGAGAAAACATTTAGAATGGATCTGAAAATGTTTTTGCAATGTTGATGTTTGCATTTTCTCTATGGTTTACCCTATCTGGTAAATGTTTTGGGTTTTTTATCAGGTATCTGAAGAAATAGCCTGAAGATGAACTTCTTCCTGGAAACATTAAAAGTCACTGTACTTCTTGTTTATTACTTACTGGAGTCACTGGTGTTCTTGGTTGTGCCTAGACGGAAGAAGAATGTCAGTGGTGAAATAGTGTTAATAACAGGAGCCGGAAGTGGCATTGGAAGACTCTTAGCAGTAAAGTTTGCCAGCCTTGGAGCCACGCTGGTCCTCTGGGATATTAATCAAGAGGGGCTCAACTACACAGTTAGACTGGCCAAAGAAAATGGAGCAGGAAGAGTGCACTCTTACATCTGTGATTGTAGCAAAAGACAGGATGTCTACAGAGTAGCTGACCAGGTAAAGTATCTTATTTGTGGCTTTGACACTATTTCTAAGATGAGTGCATGCATGGGTATAGGATGCATGATTAAGTTTTCTAGTGGATTCAAAGCAAGAGATTAAAGTTAATTTATTCTGAATGTATTGTGCTTCCTATCTATTTCAAGAATTCTGGTTTTTAGAGTTGACTTTAGAGTTCTGTATCTCTATTCCTTAAAAAATAAAAAGAGCTGGCTCTCTTTTTTAGTAGCTCGTTTTAACTGGGTAGCTTCTCATTCATTCATTCAATTACCGAGCAGGCACTTAATCGTGAAGTGCGGAAAATCAATTTATTGAAGCTAAAGCAGTATTTCAAGTTCTGGCAACCTTGCACCAAAAGTAAGCCCTAAAGACTATACACTGTAAAAAGGATTAACTGCTTAGGCAATTTTCAAATAATTCCATTGCTGTGAAGAGATTTTTGCAGACTTACTTTATCTTAATCAATAAATGTATCTTGATGTCTTAAATATTTCTTTCTTTAATTTCTGAAGAGCTTTGTAAATATAGTATGTGGTTAGATAATTTGGGCAGACTAGCAGAATTGCCAAAAGCTAAACTTGTTAAACAGTTTGCAGTGTAGCAACCTGTTCTCGTTTGCTTAAAATTTGCTAAACTTAACTGTTGAACTAAAAGGTTTCCACAGTGAGTGTTTGCCTGCGGATGAATTTCTTTTAAAAAAAGTTCAGCTGTCTTCAGGAATATCTGTTGGCTGAAATAATGCTTTGGTGCTCTTTAAGAAGCTCTAGCCTTCTGCCTTTTTCTATCTTTGCAAAAATGACTATCACAAGCTTTCTGATACGTGAAGCTTGTGCACGAGTTGCAGCTTGTTAGAGGCTGGTGCTGTTGGTTTTGTATTCCAGTACTGCTGATCAGCCTTGGTGCCCCTTGCAGCTGTGTTACCCCAGCTGAGCTGGACATCTGCTGTCCTTGCAGAGAAGTTTCACGTCTCTCCACAGGCCTGTAGCTGTGCTTCCTGCTGAACTGGGAGAACTGGAGGAGGAGTATTGTAGTGTGAAAGACACTGGAATGAAGAAGATGAAAATAAACCTTTAGTTTTGAGGACTTGAATTGAGGGCTAGCACTCTGGGCCCATGGAGAAAAGCAGTGGCTGAGCCATTCTGGCCAAATTTGTAAAAGAGAACAGGGTGTAGATCTGTGTGACATGGGTTCAGGATGATGCAAACAGAGCTAGGTAGGAACAAAGAAGTTGTAGTAGGGTCAGTGCATGGTTCCTCACTTAAAATCTTCTGTCAGCAGTTCAGAAACTGTCAGATTCACTAATAATCCTCATGCTGATCCACATAAAAGAAAATACCCTACTACCATTATTTCAGAAACGTCATGTCCTGCTGATGATGTAGAATCATCCAATCTTATCAGTTACAAAAAGACTTTAGCATTAGTATTAGTGCTCAGTGCCACTGTTTACTTAGTGCAGCATAGTAGACTTTGGTTCATAGTGTTCAGCATCACCCTTGGCAAGATAAGACAGCATGGTTCCAGGTCCTGGTTTTTATCCCTTCTGGTGATTCAGCTTGATGCAGACTTGGAGTTTTGCAAGACTGGTGAATTAAATTCATGCTGTCAGGGTGCAGGATATGTTTGAAAAGTTTGCTCCCTGTAAAACAGTCTTAAAGCCAAAATGAAATGTATGTGAATCCTTAATATCTGCTTCATCAGCCACACAGGGGCACCATGAAGAAGTCACTTTGGTAGGAAGAAAACCCAAAGGCTTTGGGTGTATTAGGTTGTTGTTTCTTTCCTGTACCAACAGGATGAAGGACAGCCTTTTGGATTTCAAGAGCTGTAGCTTAAAATTTATTTCTAATTTCCATGTTCCAGAAGTACCCAACTCTTGAAGCTTAGTTAACAAAAATGGACAAGAGTGGAACAAGTTTAAGGAAGATGAGGAAGTTAAGCTAGAATAAAGGATAGGTGATAAATTACCCTTTAATTCTTTACTGTTATACCCATTTCATTTTTCCCAGATAGCTCAGGTCAGTGAACTGTACTTCAAATTCTATATTAAATATTTTCATTCTCCTTTGGAGAGCTGACACAGTATCTTGCTATCAGCTGGCCCATAGTCATTCTCTCAAATGAGTCTGTTCATGAATGTTCTCAGTTTGGAGCTAAAATGAGAACTATACTTCCTCTTACTGAATTAAATATATAGGTATTATTTTTTAGCCAACCTTATTTCTGGGGTAGAGTGTACCAGGTTCTAGTCCAGAATTGCTCTTTAGTTTTAAGATGGGTTTACTGTAGCAAAATACTTGTTGCATTAGTTAGGCTTTCTGCATTAGAGACTTACCTGGAGTAGTTGTCCCCAGAAACAGAGGTGCTGAAAGCAGAAGCTTGTGTGGAGCTGTTGGGCTCCAGATATCTGAAGAAAATCCATTTGAGATTTAAAAAGACATCAGGTGAGACTGTGCAAGAACCTGAGGTGTTTGGATCCATAACAAGTACAAGTTCAACTTAGTTAAATGTGTAGTATTTCTGTTTGTTAAGTTTTCATATATAATCTTTGGAAAGAATATTTTGTATTTATTGCACACTATCTTGATGCTGTTTGTTTTAGGTTAAAAAAGAAGTTGGCGATGTTGGCATCCTAATCAACAATGCTGGTATTGTAATTGGGAAGAGATTTCTTGATTCTCCAGATTCACTTGTAGAAAAAACCTTGGCAGTGAACACAATGGCACACTTCTGGGTAATACCTGTATTTTGCACATACATACTAAGACATCCTTTTAACATGTTTCCAGTGTTAATTTTGCCTTTTGGAACTGAGGAAAACATGCAAGGATATAGAGCTCTTTGGACGTTCAGTCAGAAATTATACAAGAAATTACTTACTTTGCTTTGGAGTCAAATTTAGAAAAAGTGTGGAAGAATGGATCCTTTGGGAAGCTCTAGTGTAGGCAGGTGGAAGCACTTCACCTTTAGAAATACTCTTAAGAACTGAAGTCTACCATCTGCTAAATTCTGAGGCTAGTCATGTGTTATAATCTCATTAATTGACATGAAGCAGGCCCACCCTAATAGTTGCTGCCC
>WEIT01038587.1:0-18494 GCA_013389985.1 Dryoscopus gambensis | reverse complement strand
CGAGCGGGGGTTTGGGTGCCGGGCATCACACGAGGAGCGGCCGCCCGGCCCCGGGGCTGCTCCAGGCGAGCCCTGGCTCCCGCACCGCGGAGAGACCGCCTGCTCCGCCCTGGGGATATGCTCTGGCAGCGCCCCCCGGGCAGACAGCCCCACGCCTCTCTTCCTGCCCTCACCTATTAACATCTTTACACAGGCAATTTCCATCTGCGTCCCTCTGTGCTTTTTCCACTATCGTAGCAAGCAAGGGGGATGTGTTCTAGAGGCAGCCGTGAAACAATCCTGGAATAGGATCGGAACAGATTAGGAAAATGAGAGTGGCTGGCAAAGGGTGAGGTCAGAAGGGACAGATACACTACGTGGGCTACACCCACATATCTTCTGAGCCTTGCCCTGTCTGCTGTTTCTGTGACTGGCCAGTGATGGCTGGTCAGCTTGAGATTACACGAGATGGTTTGAGATTACACAAGGCTAGGAAGGGCTCCAAAGGTGTTGGAGGCCTGAGTTATAAATGAAAAGAATTTTTGAATTGGAGGAAGGTTCCAAAAAAGTAGAATGAACATCAGGAGAAACAGTTGCCAGGAACTACGCAGAGAATGTATGCTGTTCAGCCACATAAATACAAGTTGGGGAACAGTTATATGACATTTTTGTAAAAAAGGGGTATGGAAATTGTAATCTTTTATAAAATAACCTCTTTCAACAATGACATTGTAAAGAAGGTAAATAATTTGGGTTGTACAGCAGAAGCACTGTTCATAAGATGTGGGAATTACACCACCTACTTTAGTCAACACTTCAGATCTTAGTGTGAGCTATGTCCGATTCCGGACACCACACTTCAAGGGCCTACCAGCGGAATAGAGGATAAGGACAGGGATATGAATAATCAAAAGTCTAGAAAACATAGCTTTGAGGAAAATTTGGGATTACTCCCCCAAAAGAACAAACATCAAACTTGGAGGAATAGGAAATTCTGTAAAGAGAAACTTCATGTTCATACTGGACAAAACATTACAGAGTAATAGTAACTGAAGCAAAAAAGTCCTTGTTAGACATCAAGAAAAAAAAAAATCTGTATGGGAAGGATGGCAAAACACTACAAGAAAGGATTATCCAGAGAGACTCTAGCATTTCCATCATTGGAAGTTTTTAAAAACTTTTGACAAACACACGCCAAGAAAGGCTTAGATCTGGCAGATGCTCTCCTAAGACAGAAGGAAAGATGAGGTACCTTGTGGTCTCTTCCAGCTCTATTTTACTGTGCCTCTGGGCAGTCTGCTTCTGCACAGTACCCCAGCTGTTCTGCTTAAGTCTTTTGACTTCAGTATGTGGTCTCTGTTTTTCCCAGTGAAGGGGAAGGTGGTCCATTAGATTGAATTTGTCTTGTTGTTCACAGCAGCAAAGACTACAGAGTCACAGAGCTTGGAAACACAGCCTGAAAGCTTCACAGAGTCTAACACAACCACAGTCTTTCCTGGCAAAGCAGTGGCTCCTTGCACCTGAGCATGGTGTGAGAAGCCATGGGAGGTGATAAGGAGTGATGGAAATGTACCTGTGTGCATCTGGCAGTGCGATGAGGAATACTGGCACTAGGGCGGAGAAAGAGGGGAGACATTAACTTGTTGAATTAACAATAAGAGGTCCTGGGAGAGCTATTTGTTCAGCTTTACTTCCAGAAGAAACTTGATCTCTCCAAGGTAAAATGTTAATTCATTTTTATGACCTTAAGAGTATATGGAGGGGCTATTTGCATAGAAAAGATGCTACCTCAGTGAATCAAATGAGCTTGTAGAGTTAGTGCTAGATTGCCCTTTATTCAGTGACAGTACCCCCAAGAGGTATCAGTTGCAGGTCATCTGGAATGAAATGGAGTAATACTGGACTCTTAGCATGGAAATAATATTTCCTGACTCACAAGTCATGCTAGTACTTCTCTGCATTCCCTAAGATCTCAACCTAAGTGACCTGGTGTCAAGTGAGTTTCTGTTACTGCCAGTGCATACCTGCTGTTCTGGCGAGTGTTTCCCTCCAGCACTATGGATGGATGTAGCAATGCAACCTTGCTTTTTAGATTCCTGGTGTGGAGGAGGGTTTCTTGAGGCTACTATGCATTCTTCTTACAGCCAACTCTCACTTCTGGGAAGGAGAATTAGATACTTGATCCTCTTGTCCCTCTTTATTTTACTCAGGACATTTGGTCAGGTTATAAATAAGCACACTCAGGGATGTAATGTAGAGACTCACTGGAAATTTGACATGCCGTGTGGCATGTCTTTACTTCAAACCAAAGAGATTCTCTAAAATAATCAGGCTACTAAATGCAAATAAAGCCTTATACTAGACCAAAAAAAAGGAGATGGTAAAACCATATAAAAGCATGTGTTTTCCCTTTCACACACTGTATTCACAGATGTGAGGCTATCAACCACTGCCAGCCTTAACCCTCCCCTCCTTCTGGTGGAACAAAGCCATTGAGCTACCAGCTGGTGGTTTCCATTGCCTCAATCTAGTCTGTGAGGCAGTAGGGAAAGGGGGTGGGGGCCATGAGTTTACTAGTAATCAGTATTTAAAAAAAAAAAAAGGCTGCTGCAATCTCATTTCTGATTTCTATAAGGACATCCTTCTCTGAGTGCCAACCAGAAAACACAAAACTGGAAATCTTTGGAGCAGAGCTGACACAGAAATGGAAAAATGCCAAGCAGTCAGTCCCCTTTGTGACCCTTGACTCAGGAGTGCTTGCTGTAAGCTGTGCTGTATGTGCTTATTCTCTGTGACAGGGGACTTAGTACAAGGGGATGACCTAGCTCAGAGATGGCTGATGGAGATGTTATCTCAAGTAACTATCCTCTCGTGGCATGGATGGCTGACGAATTTCTAATTCAGCACCGAGGCCGTCCCAGTTTAGTGACGTTTTTTGGTGGCGTTTTCCTTTAATGCACAGTGCTCTCAAACATGTGGTCCGGCAGCTTTCTGAGAGCAGCCTGTTCTTTGGGCGGGGGCACAACTAAGGTTGGCAGACTCCTTGGCCATCCCAACTTGTGTCATTCTCACGCTGCAGAGCCCCAGGGCACTCATTCACACTACAGAGATGAAGGGGTGTCCACATTAGTGAGTTTGTTCTTCCCAATAGCCCAGAACAGTCTGTACCTTGTGCCTCCTGGTGTATTTCCCCATGAGCAAGAGCTACTTCACTCAGTCATCTGGGAGAGATGGAGAGATCAGGGCTAGCCATGGCTCAGCACACTGATGAACCCCATCTGTCTAGGCTAAGGGTTCCCTTAGGCAGGCATGCCACTGCATGGTGGGCTTGTCAAAGAGACTGTGTATTCATAGACTAGTGGGTGTGGTATTAAATAACCTCACTGGTAACCCAAACACAAGGCTGGGCTGGACTCTGCACTGAAGATTAGTCTGTGGTACACCACCTGGTGCTTGGTGCAGTAGATAAGCTCAGAGAAGGCAGAGGAAGAAAAAGTGTTACACTCTCCCATGGGTTGTGTGGACTGCCATAAAGCACATCAGATTTATTGCAGCAACTTCAGGACTGCTCTAATTTGTATCTCTGAAAAATTGCTCCAAACAAGCCCCTTGAATGAACAGTTTGTTCATATACCTGGTGTCTCCCCCTCCCACTCCAATATGTTCCTTCCTCCTTTAGCATGCCTCCTGGCCAGGATGGCAGGGCAGGGAGAGCTGATGGAGGGCTGGCAGGTGATCACTCCCCCACTTCTCGAGGCCATTTTGAGTAGATTATTGGAAAGAGCTTAGTACCAATGTTACTAAGACACCTTTTTATCTCTTTGACATGTTAGCAGTGAGATACCAAAGCTTACCAGAAGACACCAGGCTTCCCAATCAGCTGACAGATTTTTTTCAGCAGGAATTTCATAACTCTATCACCTGGCTGATGTTGAAGAGTTCAGCTTGCTGGAAACATTTTGATAGGAATTGAGGTGCCTGCCAGATAGAGAAGAGAGATCAAGAGGGTGGCCAAATTGTGGTCTGACATCAGAGTTGTATAACTGCAAGTAGCAACAAGGCATTCCTGAAGAATAAGTTTCTAGGTTAATGAACACATCCCACTGGCCAATCAGTTTATACAGAGAAGCATAGTGTTGATGCTGAATTTAGTAATAATACCCAGAGACTGAGATAAATGACCTACAATCTGCTCTGTTTTAAACAAGGGATAAATTTTAAACTTCTGTCATGCAATAATATGACATTTTGTACATCAAAAAGAAAAGATTATATATAGGACATCACAAAAAGTATTTTTTAACCTGCAGCTTTAATTATTGCTTGATGTTACATAGACAATCTTCAAACCATGTGGGAAAATTTCATTGACTGTGCTTCTGCTCCTTTGGCAAAAAGACCAGAGAATACCATATCATTTGACCCAGCAACTAAGAGAAGATATTAATTTTTCCTTAGAGAGCTAGTACCTGTGTGCTTCAGAGAAGACACTTGAAGTTGCCAGAGAAGGCTATTGTGATAAGTATACATTTCTTCCCACCTGAAAATCTTTCACCAGTGCTCAAAGTGCAAGTCCGTTGAGAAGCCGTGGGGTCACTGGACATCTGCAGTCAAATTCCTGGAAGGTTCATGTTGCTTTCAGCCTTGACCCAAGGCAGGATCTTCAGTGGCTGCTTGGAGCCACAGCTGGTACACTTCTCTTGTTCTTCCAGGGTCCTGGCAATTGGGGGCAGAACCCGAATGACCCCAATGTGAAATATGTAGCTAGGGCCCGAAGGCTTGAAACAGAGCAAGGAGGATGAGACTAACACTGTAGCTTCATGATTCCTTTAAGCTGCCATAAGCTGGCTCTGTGGCTGGGAGAAGCCATCCTAGCTCTCATTTCCCTGGTCACACATTTCTGCTCTGTTCCTCATCTGCCCACAATTAATCTTTTCTCTGCACAGTGACTGAGCAACTGATTCTTGAGTGACTTTTAACTCAGATGATTTCCATTATTTGATTCACCAGTCTACTGCACTAACATTAGTGCTGGCAAGATTCAGAGAGCTCCAGCTAGAGAGAGGCTGGATTTCACCTGTTGTCACTGAAGCTGTGGGTGTGAGCCATGAAAGTAGAGCTTTAGTGCTAAGGTGGCCAGCATAAGTAGAATCCCAGCTGAGCGAGCATTCAGCCTGCTTATTCATAGCACAGTCTGCCTTCTCTTGCAAGCCTCATCCATCATACACTGTCCAGCTCCTACAACAGATGAGGCAGACAGCAGCTTCTGGCACTGTTTCACCCCAGAGCAGGTCAGACAAGGCACTGAGTGGCACCTTCTTGGAAGAAGCAAAGCGAGACTGACTAACTCTGTGGAGAGAGAGGAGTTTCACAGTGCCTTCCCTCCAAGTGTTTAGTTTGTAAACTCAATGCCAAAATTTTCACAAAAAAATAGCGTGCAATGTACATATTTACAGTGTACTCACAACCCTTTGAAAGTTGGTAGATGGCAAAGAGAAATGTGGTCCCATGGCTAATTGAAGTGAGCTGGATTTCAAGCTCTGCCACTCACACTGTTCTCCAAGTGACTTTTGGCAAGGCTCAGTCTCTCTGTGCTTCAAGTTTCCTACCTACTTAATGAGAAGAACATATTTTTGGTTTGGGGATAAAAAATTCATGTTAGTGAGACACCTGAGTGCCAGAGGGATTGGAGCAGTCCTCGGAACAGCTCAGTTGTGTGCACATAAATGGAAGTGTAACTGCAGAAAGTTGTAACTCTGCAACCGTGCTTCCCAGAACACTGGGAATGGTCACAGATGCTGCAAGCATTCCATCATTTTCTGGCCAGGGAGAACTTATTGGAGAAGCCTGAAGTGTGCTGAAAGCTACACAATGCATGTCATAGTCATCCATGACCTAATGACCAAATTGTGGCTTGGCAGTGATAACTTGTTCTGAGCAGATGGAGTTTAAGTTGCCCTGATTACTCAAAGCTTTATTTTCTTCCCCCCAGTTAATTCTTGTCTACGGTTTAAATTCTTGTTGATTTAAAATGCGTGGACACCTTTTCTTCATCAATTGGTACTATGTATTTCTCAAGACAGCTATTTTTATGAGATTACTAAGTGATCATCAGTGCTGTAAATCACAGAGGGAATAAATACCAGTATCAGTGATTAAATTAATTCCCAGCATGTTTTTAGGTTCAGTGGTGTTACACAAGAGTCATACTGGGTCCCACAGATCACAAGTAACGACATAGCTTCCCACAGAGTAATGGAATAAAATGAATAATATTATTAATCCTAAGTACTTCTTAAAAGGAAATGCAATAAGACCATCATATCATCTAAGTAAGCTTTTAATGAAAGTATTTAATTGTTGCAGAGATAATTTTGAAATTATATGTTGAGTGAGCTGTCTTAACATTTCTGGGGTCATCCCTAAGTGGCTCTGCCTTATGTATATGACAAACCCCAAAGCCAGGTAGTTACTCTGAATTTCATTCAAGACTACACATCATGTATTCCCACATGTTTTAGTTACTGCAGTGCTGACTTTCTATGAGGAAATGTTAGAGCTATCAAAAATGAGTACAAAATATAGTTTGGCTAACCCCTATACTTGCCTACGCTTTATCATCACTACCCAGTGGATCAGTTGACAATCTTTGTTGCCCAGTCTTTGGACATTTAACAGAAAATTGGAACAGAAATCCAACTTTATCTTAACATTATGCAAGAACAAAACACTGTTAAGTATGAACTAGAGATTTGCATTAAGTAGTGTGTTTAAAGTAGTCGCTTACTTCTGGGATTTAATTTTTCTTGCTTGTGAGCTGGCTGAATTCTCTGCAAACATGATACATCAATCACATCCCTTGAATACCACAAAGCTGCATGCACGTGACTGCAGTGACAGCATTTTAATTCCACTGAAAGAACTGGTAAACAAAATCATTTACAACCCAGGCGGCACTAAACACAGGCGTGTTCAGCATGGATGAGTCACATCGGGCCTTTTGACTAAAATGGATGGGTTTAGATTGGATTCAGAACCACTTTTCTGTCCTAAGCATTTTCTGTTTATACGGTTAAATTTTCCTCTGCTACCTGTGGTTGCTACTACTACTAAGCTGAAAAAGAGCACTGCCAGTGTGGAAAATGCTGCTGTTATCCTGACACAATGACACATTTGGCTTCATAACCAACAGTGTGAGGTTCAACAAGACCAAGTGCTGGGTCTTACACTTTGGCCACAACTCCGTGCAGTGCTACAGGCTGGGAGAAGAGTAGTTGGGAAGTGGCCCAGTGGGAAAGGACCCGTGAGTGCTGAACGTGAGCCAGCATGTGCCCAAGTGGCCGAGAAAGCCAGTGGCATCCTGGCCTGCGTCAGAAATAGTGTGGCCAGCAGGACCAGGGCAGTGATTGTCCTGCCTGTACTCAGCTCTGATGGGGCTGCACCTGAGTGCTGTGTCCATTTCTGGGCCCCTCACTACAGGAAGGACACTGAGGTGCCGGAGCGAGTCCAGAGGAGGGCAACCGAGCTGGTGAATGCTCTGGAGCACAAGTCTGATAGGGGGCAGCTGCGGGAGCTGGGGATGTTTCATCTGGAGAAAAGGAGGCTCAGGGGAGACTTTATTGCTCTCTACAACCACCAGGAAGGAGGGCGTAGCCGGGGGGGATTGGTCTCTTCTGCCAGGGAACCAGTGACAGGACAAGAGGAAATGGCTTCAAGCTGAGCCGGAGGAGGTTCAGGTTGGACATTAGGCAGAATTTTTTCACAGAAAGGGTGATTAGACATTGGAACGGGCTGTCCAGGGAGGTGGTGGAGTCACCGTCTTTGAAGGTGTTTCAGGAAAGACTGACGTGGTACTCAGTCCCATGGTGTAGCTGACAAGGTGGTGTTAGGTCATAGGTTGGACTCGATGATCTTAGAGGTCTTTTCCAACCTAGCTGGTTCCGTGATTCTGTGTTACTGTGATTCTGAACGCGCAGCGCTCGGCAGGGCAGGACCAGCCGTGTGCTGGCGCTGCAAGCTGGCTCACCAAAGATAAGGTGGCTCCGTGTCGCACCCACTACGCTCTGCCTCCCGCCCTGCCGCCGCCCCAGCGGACGGCNGCGGGGGGCGCCCCGAGCCTGAGGGGGTTCGCTCGGGGCTGGGACCGGGTCCGGGTGCGGGTCCGGGAGAAAAGGCTCCTTCCTCTGAGGGAGGAGCTGAGTGCTGTCATTCACGGAATCACAGAAG
The DNA here is from genome assembly GCA_013389985.1 of Dryoscopus gambensis. Classification (NCBI taxonomy): domain Eukaryota; kingdom Metazoa; phylum Chordata; class Aves; order Passeriformes; family Malaconotidae; genus Dryoscopus; species Dryoscopus gambensis. The sequence goes on along the minus strand of WEIT01038587.1, from coordinate 10,289 downwards.
GGGCAAGCTTGGAAGGGACCACAGTCACTGGCCATCTGGTCCGGCCTGCGTGCTCAAGCAGGGTCAATCCCAGAGCACATGGCACAGGGTTGTGTCCAGATGGGTCTTGAATATCTCCAGGGAGGGAGACTCCCCAGTCTCTTTGGGCAATCTGAATCTAATTCAGTTTATACGCGTTATCCTCGTTAAGGAAATCAGCCCGCTGAGGGTTAAATAAGTGTTTCTGGGGCTGTGGTTCGCCACTCAGAAGCCCGAGGGTGACTGCCCTTTTCTTTAGAGGAACTCTGTGAGTTTTCCTTTTATATGATGAACAGAACCTCCCCCCCACTCCCCCCAGCCCGGTATCTCCACTCGCAGATTGTTTGTTAAAGGAAAAAGAAAAACTTGTTTTCCCGGATATCTCTTTGCATGGATAGAGCCATAGCCGTGACTAATTATTCAGACTTAAATGAATACAACAAACAAGAACTTTAAAAAAAAAAAGAAAAAGGCAAACCCACCCTGTGCACACATATAAAGGTAAAGCATAGCCATGGTTATCTGTCAGTTGTCATGTAGCAGTTCTGTATAGTACTGACAATGTTAATTTTATGCCTCTTTTTATGTAGTCATGTGCTGCCTCATTAGCTATTAACCGTTGTGGAATACATCTGCAAGAAGAAATTCAAGGTCTTCTGAGGGACACCGAAGCAAGCAATGTCTTTAAACCATGAGCAAGTGCAGGGTGTATGGATAGACCCAGTACTGTGAATGTAGGTAGCATATATAATCATTCAAATCAAAGTGGGTTTGATGGTTCTATTTGGGAGTGAGCCTAAAATAGAGAAGAGCAGTTGGAGGCAGAGATGTTGAGGCTAGGATTTCAGAAAAACTGCCGTGCATAAAAGCGGGTTATTTCTGATTTTAATATCAACTCTGTGCCTACCTACTGCTTAATCTCAGTTTCGCCACAGCTTTCCCTTCTTTCGAGTCAGTCTTAAGTGAAAACTGTTGTATAACAGGCTCTGTTTTTCGTGATGGTCTTCATTAAAGACTTGGTTGTGCAGTCGTGAGAAGTGATTTGAAGATGAGGAATATCCTGAGAGACATTTTGCTGTACCTTTTGAGACAAAACTTTACTCCAAGAGCAAGATGTAACTCACCTTTACGTCTCATGTATGAATGGCTACTGAAAGAGTTCAGTTGTAATGAGTGTGCGTTTCCAAAGTTTCCTCTGTCACAGGTTGCAGTAGTGCACTTTAGTTTTTACTGGCTGCTATTTGAGATGTCTAAGTATAACATTTCTTTGTTTGTATGTTAGTGCTTTCTCCTCTTTTGCAGTCAGTTTCAGACATAAGTTAATTATAAACCGCTCTGAATCAGGATAAAGTTGAGTATAGGTGGTAAAAGCTGCCTGAAAGACCTGCAGACGCTAGGATGGCTAGTCCTGAGCTTTCGACGGCTGTGGTTGGGCTGATTAAAGCATCTTCCACTGGAAAAGCAAAGCACAGTTCTTTACTTGTTTGAACAGGTGCTTCCAGAGTGAGGAACCTTTTTTAATTTTCCCATAAATGCGTTTCCAACATTTCATTCTTTATTGGGCCTTTCAAATGTCAGAAGGAAGCTGTCAGTGGGGGATCACCAACTTGCAACTTATGTATATTCATAAACTTTATATAATCTCTTTCCAGAAGGCATGTGTTAAACAATGAGCTTATGGGAAGGTGATTTTACCTGTTTTCTGTGTCAGCTGGTGCTAGGTGCAACGAGACACTTAAATCTACACAAGCAAGTTCTGCGACTGCAGCGAGGGGCAATGAAGCATGATAGAAATGCTATAAATTGTTGTTTGCCCTCTTGAGAAATGTAGTTAAGATTTGGCTGAGTTCTTACATTTGCTGTTAATAAAAGTGTCCATGTTGCCTTACTGACCTCTAAAGCAGCACATTCAGTCTGTGGCTTAAGTGAGGCTTGAGGAGTACAGGTATGAATGAAAGGAAAGCATGGGGTGTGCCCCTCCTCTCTGTGTCTCCACTCTGTGTTAGGTACCAGCATCCCTGTTGGAAGGTAGGTGTACACCTACCCGTTCCAGCTACCAGGTGTTGCACCATCTGGAGAGCAGCTGGAATAAAGAATGAGCCAGTGTCTGGAACATGTTTCTTCAAAAGCTCATAAGCACATCTACTTTGGCTTATGAGTAAGCCAAGGTGCTAATTGCCGGTGGTTGTAATACTCTGTTGGCTGGGTGGGGAACTGGTGACTTTCCTGTAAGTAGTGTGGAGAGGGAGCTGCTTTTCATGTTCACATCATGCATTTTGAAGTGCCTGCAAAAATTTTGAAATTCTGAAACTTACAAAAGAACCAAGAGCATGCACAGCAAGTCAGAAGTATCCTGCATCAGCCTGTAGCTGTTAGGTGGATGCCCAGATAGAAGCTGTTGAGAACAGCACAAGTGTATGTTTTGCTTTACTGCAAACATGATACTCTTCCACTTGTCAGCTATGCTCAGCCCATGGACTTTACTGTGTTGAGAGATCCTCAGTGTGTGCTCTGTCATGAAGCATGTGGTATCCACTTGAACTCTTGCAGTTAATTTAGGAAAATGCCAACATTTTATGTGCTGTTTTTATATATATCAAGGATTTTCTTGTTAGGATTAATATTTTGGTGTCCCAAGATAGTATCCCATAGTTGGTGTACATAGGTAGACAGGGAATACCAGGTTATTTGTGGAACTGAAGGAGCCCCTGGAGCTGATAGAAAAATGCACCTTAGTTATTTTAGTACTAGTACGGATTTAATAGCTTTAACATGGTTTAAGTGCATGAAGGCTGAGGTTTTAAGACATTGATATAAGAAAAGTACTGCAGTTACGTCCCTGCAAAAGTTGTGAAGACAAGTTCTGGTTTGAAATGCCTCTATTAATTGGCGTTTTTAAAAGTCAGCTTAAAATATTATTTGTCTGTGAGGCTTCTGTGACAGAGATCTGATACTGCTTATATGGTAATTGCTTGGTAATTTAATGTATGAGTTGGCTTTTTTGGCTGTGCAATCAGCTCTTCTGACCTCTAGACTGGTGCAGAGTTTCTCCTGTGTATAAAGGTATGTGGCAAGTAGCTGCTCTGCCTGGAGTTCTCCACAGCCAGTTTGTGCAGACTCATAACATTTGCAGTTACTTGCTTGCAGTTCTCATTACTTCTGTGGGGTTTTCCTCCCTTCCCCACCTCCTTTGTGTGTTAATAAATTAGGTTTTGGATCTCTCAAACTTTACAGTAAAGGAATAATGTAGTGGTTTTTTGTTTTTGTTTTTTGCTAGTGCTTCATTTGGAGAGAATGTAGTGATTCTGAAAGAGAACAGAGGTTGTTATTATTAAATCCTTTTACGGGTTTGAAGTGAATTGTTTGCCTTGCTTTTAAGGGCTGCCATGCATACAGCATGTGGTACCTGGTCCCAGGGTTCAGGCTGGGCTTATGGGAAGGATTTCGCCACCTTTTCTGCAATTCTTCATTAATGTGGTGAACTAGTAAGAGCACCATTCAGCTGGTGAAAAGAAGTTGTATTCCAAGCTAAAACGGAGCACTGTCATTAAAGTCTTAGAGTTTCATTTCTCGCTATGATGGTTCTCATATACGCCATAAGCCCCCCAGCCCTACAGCTTTCTCATATAAACTGTACAGATTCCTATGATCATACCTACTGGAACAGCAGCAGAAGGTCAGGTATATGGTGGCTCAATTCTGGCGTAACTCAAGAGGAAATGTTGGCCGTATTTTGAAACATCTTGGATTTGTCCTTTTTTTGAGTTACGTATTTAACAAAAAGGAAGATACAGTAGGGATACCTTATGTAGGATTAATTATTTGATCATATTTCCCTTAGGCTAACAGAACTGGAAGTTACCTGTTTTCCAGGGAATGCAATTGGTATTTTGAGTACACACCGACACCCTGCTCCCCCCCATTGTGTCTTTAACCTAATGATAACCACAAAAGCGTAGTGCAAGAGATGTCATTGCTTGTACGGGTATTTGTATTTAGGTGTCTAATAGTAAACTTAAGTTGAGCTTTCTATTTCCCAAGCTTTGGTGGAACTCAGACAAGAATTCAAAGCCTGAGCATGCACATCTAGTGTATCTGGAGTTCTGCCCTACTCCCTGTTAGGGATGATTCTGCAGGGATGAAGAATATTTATAGGGTATAGACAACTCATCAAGATTCTGTTCAGGTGATTGAGTTCTTAGTGGTGTCTGTCATTTTAGATTGTCATTGCAGGAGACATGGTGTCTTGGATGTTTAAATTATTAATGTATGAAATAACAAAACCACAACTTTTTCTCCCTCTAAGAAATGTTTTCTATTGCTCATGTTCTAGGACAATAGAAAACCCTAGCATAAAAAGAATGGGCTAAATTAATACATTTTGGAGCATGGATATGTGTGCTCATACATATATTTAGTAATTCCTGTTATCCTGGCTCTATGAAGCAGCATTAATATTCTTTTTCCTAGTGTTACATGTTACCTTAGAGTTTGGTTTAATTTTCTTTGTTGAAGAATGAATGGGGTCTATTTTCTGCCTCTTAAGAAATATGACCAACACTAATTCTGCGGTTTCTTTTGCTTCCTGTAGGCTGGCCCCGATGCGATTGTATACACTGTCCAAAAGGCATTTTGTTCTGGTCTTTGTAGTATTCTTTATTTGTTTTGGTCTGACAGTCTTCATAGGAATAGCAGGTAAGGATGTTCTCTTTTTAAAAGATTACAGTTCTCGTACACTTTGTCTAAACCTGTTGATATTTGCAGATGTATTTAAATGCTAATGAGCTTACTGCTCCTGAGACGTCTGAGGAAGCATTACTTTTGACAGGGACAGGGAAGTGTTTCTTCTGTTTCACTACTACTACCTCCTAGTGCTTAGTACTTTGTACTACCTGCAAAGACTTTGCAGTTGCAACTGCTTTGCAAGGGAGAGTCAGTAAAATGAAACAAAACCAGCTTCATTGTAACGTAATTTTTCAGCAGACTGCTACATTAATTCTTTTTTCTTTGTATTTCTATCTGTAAAATAGTAGGGCTAGTACTTGATTTCCTGTGAGGAAACTGGTAACTGTTTGTAAAGCCTTCTAAATGTTTGGGTGATAAATGCCACAGAAATACAAAGTATTTTAGTGTAAAAATTTGAACTTCGCTTGTCAAACACATATGAGTTAGGTCTCTGGCTTCGAAGATCTTTGGGAGAATCCTGATGTGACGTGAGAGGCTAAGCAGTTAGTGCCTGGGTGCTTATCCTGGAGATCAGAGAGATTTGGTGTAGTCTGGTCAGCAAAGATGGAGTGTCACTAGGGAGTTGAAAAGCAAGGGAGCCCTCTTTATTTCATGCCAGGGCTAAAACATACTTGAAAAATAAGTCAGTGTGCTGTCATAGCAGTGTTAAATATACCATGCTGTCAGGGGAGCTTTATCAATACAGAAATGACGGACAGGTAGAGGGGAAGGGACGGACTGCGGGTCGCTAAGCACCCCACCCCCTATATAAGAATTACTTTAGGTTATCATCTTCCCCGACTTTACTGCTGACTTCTACATCACCCAGCATGCTGTGCCCCTCTCTGACACTTTTTGACCTGTCTGTTGGGTTGTCTCTGCCTCTGCCCTGTCCTTCCCCTCCTTTAGAGTGAGAAGGGCTGCCCAGGCCTGGGAGCCATCCAGTCCTGCCTGCCTTGGAAAGAAGGGCAGGTCAATTGGAGGCAGCTGTTTGGGCTCCTTCTGCCCATCTGTGCCTTGTAGGCAGTACATTTTTCATAATAGCTTTAAATAATAAAATCTATCTGTGAAATAAAACCTTCTTTCCTGCTGTTTGATTTATTATAGCAGCCTAAGATCTAAGTAGGCTTTCAGTTCATAAAGGTTAACCGCTGATATTCCTGTGACTTGCTGAAGGATGCTGAAGGGCATTATTTGGCCGTATTAAAATACTGCATAAACACATTTGTAAAAGCTATGTATTTATGCAATAAACAATGCATTTTATATCAATGATAAAGGAAAAAAAATTGAATTATTTAATTTAGTGTAATTTGGCTATTTGGCTTTCAAGTTGAACCATATTTGTAGTTTTGTACTTATACTGCCAAGCTGCAAGAAATGAAAGAAAGTTGTTTTCTGTGAGACTAGGCAAAAAGCAATGCTCCTGGAGGAGAAAACTGAGTGTTTTGTTCTTAATCAGTGGCAGAACCTGAGAGAGAGCTGTGCTGGTGTGCTGTGTCTGCATGCAGAGTAATCTGGTGATATGGTTACCTTTGGCCCTGGGGACTTGGCTGCTGTAAGCAACACTTGGTCATCTGTACCCTGCTGTGGTGCCAGCCTTGCCTGTGATCCCCTTCAGGCTGTGGGATTCTTGTCCTTGTAAGATTGGTCTGCTGGCTAGTTTGACTGACATTGTTCATTATAACTTAAATATATTTACAAGAATGCTGTTTACCTTGGGAGGAGACTCACGGAACAATTACTGTGATATTCCTCATGGCTTTTGTTGACAGCTGCTTGCTTCCTATGAGTAGAAGGAGGGGCTCTAACAACAGAATGCTCCCTCATTAAAGGGTACAGACTGAGAAAAGTTCACCAAACCCACTAAGTAAATGCAAGTGTGGGAGATACATCCGTGTTTTCTGTGCTACCTGAATATGCCATTGCCCACACTCAGCATCTCTACCTGCAGTGCGGGAAGTCTGGCAGAAGTCTTGCTTTTCATCTGAGAAATCAAGGCAGTTTTATCTGAGATGGATGGTGCTCTTACAGTTCTTGTAACCCAAGAGAGACACAGACTTGTTGGGTCTTTTTTCCAAGTTGCACTCACTTTCCCTTTTCTCAGTGTGTCTGTATTATTTTTGGGGTGAGACAAGTGCAAAGAAAATCCAAGCTGCAGAACTCATTTTCTGTAGCTGTGCAGTTCATCACCTCAGGGTGGTTCTTTGCCTTCATCTGTGATTCTGTTAAGTGAGCAAGACTAAAAGAAAAATAATAACTATTTGAATTAGTCTCCATTCGTTATTAACACAGCCATAGAATCATTTTAGTCAGTTGCTTTAAAAAGCTTTTATATATCACTTGCTAGAGAAGTAGCAGTTATAGCACTAGAACTTCATTATTTGCTTGGTTGTTGTTCCTAAAAACTTTGGCTGTGATTGCTCTGTTCCAGTATTGGTTCCTCTCTTCCGATTAAAAAAAAAATCCTTAAAAAAGGCTAATTCTATTTGTTTTGTGAAGACTTAATTACTGGCGTGTGATGACTCATCAACTGTGAACACCTACTGAAACTCAATTATGCTTTTTAAAACAAAAAATGCCTTTAAAAAATCTGGTTTATATGTACTTGAGAACTGAAAAGTTCAATGATGCAGAACTGACATTATAGGGGGTGGCTGCTGGTGATGTTGCACTGCAATTCTAATATGAAATTCTGGCTGTGATGGCTGAAATTGTTAATTTATCCTTTTAAGTCTGTAAGATGGTTAATGTTGTTATTAGAGTGGTTGTAGGAGCCCAAGCAGTGCTGCATGTTTAGAGCTGTCATGACAGCTAACCTAAAATACTTCTTGCACAGAGTGATCCCATGTTAAATGGGAGCCCATGTTAAATGTTAAATATAAATGTTGCTCATTTATAAACTTCCTTCTCTTCCATTGTTTCTCTGTAGTAATTTAGAAGCGTTTGGTCTTTGTGAGAAACTGCTTTGCTTGCATCATTTTTATAATACTGTTTGTGATTGAAAGAGCATATTTAATGGATTAATAAATTCCGTTAAACTGCAAGACAAAATATATACAGGGAGAGACCGTTTGGACAGAGGGATCTTACTGGCCCAAATAAAGGTGTATATGTCCTGCTCATGTCCCTACCTGCTATACATCTTCTCTGTGTTTGTTCACACCCTGCTGTATAGACACAGGTCTTTTTCTACTCATCCCTGTCACTTTCCTGGTTTAGTCCTTTTGTGTTTTGTTTACATAAAAACGTGTGTGCATTCTTCTTCTCAGTACCACGTGCTCCTGCATACCTAAAGGGAAATGTACTGCTGTCTGGAACCACCTTATCAGGGGATACACAGAAGATGGGGCTTTTCTCAGAGGTGCAACACAAGCTGGAACTCAAGAAATTCCAGTTAGATACTAGGGAATTTTTCTTACCATAACAGTGGTTAAATACTGGAACAGGTTTCCCAGACAGGTTGTGGGAGTCTCTGTCCTTAAAGATGTTAAAGACTTAACTGGACATGACCCTCAGCAACCTGATCAAATTAAACAAGGGAGTGGACTAGATGTCCTCTGTAGGTCTCTTCTGACATAAATTATGATTTTATTGCTTCCCCTTTACTGCATACAGACCTAGAGGTAGGGTGGGAGTGGATGGTTGTGTTGGTCAGTACATGCTAAGTGTGTGTCTGTCCATATCCAGAGTGATTGGAGGAATGGTTGCAGAAAAGGTCTGATATTGAGCTGAACATTTCCGACTACAATTGGACATGAAATTATTTATTAAATAGATTGTCTGCTGTCGGAGAAATTGCTTATGCAGCTTCCATGCAGTTATCTTTATTTATGTGATGATACACATAATATATGATAGCCCCAGCTTTCTGTAGAGAAGAGGGGGCCAATCTGAGTAAGATGAGAACTGTTGCTAAACAAACATGTGATACCTTGGCTTAAACAGACCAGTGCAATGAAAATCCCTCATTAGTCAGAAATTACTGTTACTGTGGTTGTATAGGCAAGTACTACAGACATTTAAAAAGGCTTTAGCATCATGCACCAAATACAATGGGATGTGTTTGCCCTGGTGCCCGAGCCTTGAGTGCAGTGCATGATGGACACTGTGTTCCATGTAAGCCAGGTAGTGGTAACAGTTTGGCCATGGAAAATTTGTGGTGCTATTTAACATGCTGTTTTTTCAGGTGGTTTCTGCAGCCCTTGTTGAGCTTTGAGTCGCTGTAACAACAGAACCACTGATGCTCAGTTAGCTTTTTCTGTAGCTGAGTGCTTTCATGACGGCACTCCCATAAAAAGCCTGGGATATATATAAATACTGTTTAGTTTGTTGTAGTAGTTTAGAGTACACATTCAGGGCTTCCAACATGCAGTTCTTGATTTATAATTTATTTCCAATTTAATCACGCCTAGAAATACTATGGCAGAGTTGCTTAAAGGAACATGCAGGTCAAATTTATGAATTATATTGAAATATCCAAGTGCTTTACCCTTTATCTGAAATATCTAAAACGTGGAATACTATTTACCTGCTTTGCAGGGAGGTATTTTGTACAGTCTCTTGAAAACCTATATTTACATTATTATTTATCAGTAATATGTATACTTGAATATTGTTTTCTCTCTTCCTTCTTATATATTGTGCAGGTCCTAATGTAATTGAAACTTCTGTAGCAAGAACTGACTTAAATAACAGCCTAAAGGTAAGAGTTAATTAATATTTTTGGATTATATGAATGACTTTGTTTAATGTTAGTAATGTTAAACATTTTCCTCCTTCCCCCCAGTTATTTTAAATGTCTTAGTGGTGCTTGCCAGTTTGAAGCTGAGCATGCAATATTGTACTACCACTGTGTTACTTCATGAGTAGCCCAGACTCTTACTGTTGTGAGCAGGTCAGGTGGAGAATACTAGGATGTTTCTGCACTAGGCAGCTTCTGATAAAAAACATGAGTTTTTCCCTGGTGAATTAATGTTGGAGATTCTTGTAGGGAGTTCAGAAACAGAAATTGAGAACATGCATTGAAAAACAATACACTCAGTGGCAACTAATGCTGTCCCTCTTGTGATTGCCCTTTCTATCATCTGTAAAGAAGTATTTCTTTCTCTTGTTGTTTGTTCACTATTGTATGACCAAGACATGGGATCTGGCTTCCTAACAGGAACATTCACATGTTCTTAAAGGCTTTCATATTTTGGTTCTCGCTTCTTGCGTTTTTGTTTGTCTAGCTCTTCACTGTCAACCTCATATCTAAAGTATTTTTTGTGAAAGCACTAAAAAAGTTTTGTTGTGGATTTTTAAAAATACTCTGGGACATTTCTTTTTTTTAACCCACTAGTCACGTCTGTATGTTTGGATTGATACAGTACTGTGGAGGGATTTTATTTTTTTTAAAGTACATCTTGATTTCAAATTAGAGAAGTTTTTCTTGCACGTAGGTTTTATCTTTAATGATATCTTTCATTCTTTTGAACTGAATGTGGGATTTTTAGAAAACCTAAAACAGGAAAATAGGGCTTTTTTTGGAAGAAGTTTAAAACTGT
>WEIT01038586.1:14157-24312 GCA_013389985.1 Dryoscopus gambensis | reverse complement strand
TTTCTAAGCTTGCTGATGTAGGCTTTCAGATTCTGCTGTTATGCAGGAAACATACTTTTAACTGCCTTGTTCCTTGTATGAGAACAGTAAAATTGTTTGGTCCACTGCAGCTTATCTGACTTGTATGTATTTCCATTCCCCTCTGGAATTTGCATAATTACACCAGAAGACAAAGCAGATTTCCAAGGTTAATTTCTACGCATGTACATTGTTGTGCCAAATTACCAGTATTACCATGACATCTAAGAGCACAGTGTTGTGAACCACAACTCTACTTCTATCTCAGATGGTTGCACATGAGATGGACAGGGCTAAATGGACTAGTGGATCTTGTTTGAATAGGTTGCTGTTTCCCAAGAAAGTCCTGTCTTCCAAATCCTCATTTCAGGTATTCCTGTGACTTGAGATCTGCAAGACACATTCTACAATCATTTGAATTCTAGGGGGTCATCTTTGTTGAGCTCCTTTGGGACCTAACATTCCTAAAGGTTTTTAGCCTCTTGTGGAATTGGGTGAGGGCCAGTATACATCTGGTGACCCAGTGGCAGTGTTGGTCTTGGTGCCACTGTTACCTTTATGGTAGCCACAGCTTGGTGAATGCTGGGTACCCTATGACAACACCCTCTGAATGCAGTCACCTGCTGCTTAGGTGACTGCAGCACTTGCACTGTCTGAAGCATCAAGACATTTGGCTCCTCACCCTTTGTGGAAATACTGATCCTTGTACTTATCTTGTGATTTACAAATTGAAGTGTTAAACCTAGCTAGTAGATTTAATCTGCCTCTAATTTAGGTACGCTAATCTTTATTCCAGCTTCTGCAGTACTGGTGGATTATTAGTGTTCTGTGATACCTCTACTCTTGACCTTAATTAGATTGATGTTGTTTTTGCTTTCTCTTCCCCAGGGACAAGGCTGGTGGATATGGTATCCAAGCCCTTGGTGGAATGTTAGTTGAGTATGTCCATGGAGACTTCTTGAATGTGGTGGGATTTCCTCTGAATCACTTCTGCAAAAAGCTAGCAGAATTGTACTATCCGCCCTCTAAACATAATGTACAACATAAAAAGTATGACTCTATCCCTTCTGTGGACACTTTTGAGAACCTAAGTGATGGAGAAAGTGAATCTTCAAATTTCACAAAGGACAAAGGTGCTAGTAAGTTGGACAGCAGTGGGATGCATTCCTCAGGAGCTGTTTACACCTCTGAAAACAGTTCTGGTGTCAGAACTGGTTTTACAGTACCTTTGGAAAATCACAATGGAGTGTCGCAGAGTGCAGCAAAACTTCCATCCAAAATTCTAGAGCTGATGGATGGTTTTAGAGCTTCAAAGGTAAGGGAAAAAAATAAAACTACTAATTACATTGTTGCTTGATACATTTGTTTCATTGGACTCCAGTATGTACCACTTACGTGAAATACTTGAGCTGGGGAAAGAGTGTATTAATAATTAGTAAAAAAGGACCACTGAAATTCTGGAGAATCTGAGACAGCTGAAGCTTCTGATGCAGTGCAAACATTGTTGGGTTTGGTTTTTTTGTATTTGTTTTTATGTGTTCTATGAAAAGTCAGTTACCTATTTGATAATTTTATCTCTTGAGTTGAGAGGGAAAAGAAGTTGCAGATTTTTTTTTACTGATCAGAAGAGCACAACCAAGCTGTAATTTACTCTGCAAAGAAAGCATTTAGTGTAGTTAACTCATCTGACTTAAAACTGTGACAAAAATGGTATATAATATATTTCCTTTCTGACTTTTAATGCTTTGCATTAGAATTCTGTGGAAGATCTTAATTTTTTATTGCCTTTTCAGAATATTATTTTTTAATAATGAGTTTCATGTTCAATGTATGTTTAACTGATAATATCCATGCTCTATCTGATGGAGGCATTCTTGTAATAGCTCACAAAAAAGGTCACATGCTCTGTGTATCAGCCAAGCATGATGAGAAATGCATAGCTGGACATGTTAAGTACTCCCAGATTTTCTACTTGTGGTTCCAGTGCAGCAAAGAGAGTAGTGAAGAAGAAATGAACAGTGGTCATTCTAATAGATGACTGGTCTCCATCACGTTATTTGTGTTTTAGGAAGAAGTGGGGAAAAAAGTGCTGAAGTGGCAGTGAAATGCAAACTTGGAACTAAAGATGTGACAGCTTTGAGCTAACAGAGGGAGGCACACCAGACAGCGAACAATAGTTTTGCTGAAACAGTGGAGAGTTGTGCTCAGCTCTGAAGGAAGACTGTAATGTGATCATGTGGTGTAGGTCTGTGGGCGTGCTGCTTGCAGGCATGCTAAGCTATCTTGAGAGGTTTGGAATAAAGTGGCTTTGAGGTTGCTGCATTTGTGAACTGCTTGTGTATCCATAGGAAGCAGTGTATTTGAGTGGATGAGATGATGCTTAGCATTTCTTCAATTTAAATAAAAATAAATACGGAAAATCATCAGCATGTGGTTGTACATTACAGATACTGTTTGCAGTGATGTGATGCTGAATTCCGTTTTGTGCAGTGAAAGACAGTGGAGGCTAGAAATAAAAGGATGAGCTTTGCTTTCCCAGTACTCCAGTGTAAAGTCATAGTATAAAGTACTGAATGGTATATTGAACTAGTGGAATTTTTTTTTCCTCATCATGGGTCTTTGTAAAATTACCAGTAGCAATGAATTGTGATATGACAAAACTCACCATCTTTCCATTTGCAGAATAGGTTTGAGCACACAAAAGCATTTATTTCCACAAAAACTCCCAAGTTTTTTCATTTTGATTCTTGAGTGTTGCTTCAAGAACTTTATAAAGCAGAGTAGAATCTCTGGCAGATGAAGATCTTGCTGCCTATTTTACTCTGAACAGCTCTATTGCAGAACAGGAGGGGATCAGGATTAAATACTTCCAAGTTAAAAAACTTTCAAGCGTACTATATTCTGAATTTACATAGTCTGATCTGTACTCAGATCTCTGACATTTTTTCTTCTTTAATTTTTTTTTTAACTGAGAATTACTGAATGGTAGGTCAGCCAAGTTTTCTGACCTATCTTCTTATCTTTTTCCAGTTCTAATAGTTTCCACTTGGTATCAGTCCAAAAACTGGGCAGGTCTCTGAAGCCATCTGGTTGTAAACTAGATGTAATTGGCTGAGTATTTTGAAAGCCTGAATTATAATAAATCCCAGCTATATGTTCTTATTAGAATAACAAAGGAAACTGTAAAGAGAGGTGAAGATGATAGACTATATAGACACACAGTAGCAGACTTACCTCTCAAAGTTAATCTCCTTTTTCCCTTTGATTTTTATTAAACAGAATGTCAAGGCCCTTCTTTCCTTGTTTAGCTTTAGTTTTACATCGCATTATAGTTGCTTGCAGTTATAAAGAAATGGATTCTGTGATTGCTGCATTTGCCGCCCTTGTTGTGCTCTCCATAAGTTCCTTGGTTTTAGGTGGTTTACCTACTTCAAAATACAGAAACGGTAGAATTGCAAATTAATTCTGAATGGAGAGGTATATATTACCACATCTCATTAACTTGACTCTGTGGTTTAATTAGCATATCTTTTTAAAAAGTTCAGCTAAGGTTTTCAACTTAAGACCACCATTGCCCATGAGCTTTTCCTCACCATGAGGCACTAGCTGTTCTCTCATCCACATTCCATGTGTACACATCCTGTTAAGGTGTGCTAGTAGTACAGTTGTCCTGTGAAGTTTATTCTCTCTATTCTTAATCTTTTTGGGGTTTTTCCTTAATTTTAATAAAATAAAGACCTATATTTTAGCAATTGAAGCTGTTACACTATCTTAGTGGAGTTTTGAGTTCCTTATGCATTGGGTATGTCAAATTTAATTTGATCTTTTGGTCTTGGTTCATATGCTTAAGAATGTTCCATAAGGTCAAACAGCCATATAGATGGGGAAGTGCTAAATAGCTGAAATAAGAAGTGGGTCTTCATACAAAATTTCCAGGCTGCATTCCAGAATTCTGTGAGTTCACTTCTCTCCCAAACACTGTTATTAAAAGTTCTATTACTTGGTCAAGATACTGAAACCCTCTGAGAAGGAAGGGAGCAATTTTTAGGAGGTTCGTTAAACTGCGTTGCATTAGTTTAACAGTAGTTGTGTAGAAAAATTCTAGGCAAACAGCATAGTACTTCTGGTTTTTGATGGTAGTCTTTTAAATGCAGCATGATAACAATTTCTTACCTACACATAGGCTCTGTTTGTAGCCTCTAAGCTGAAGATATTTGATCATCTGAAAGATAAAGGTCCAATGAAAGCTGTGGATATTGCAAACGATGTTGGAACCTCTGTATGTGGAACTGAAAGACTCCTTGATGCATGTGCTTCTCTTGGATTACTGGAGAAAACACCACAAGGTGATTAATTTATCCTCCCTGCAATTGCGTATGGTACTGAAAGACAGGCAGGACTGGAAGAGATGCTTTTAAGGTCACAGGTTCTGACTTGATATTGTGGGTAACTTGGATTTGGGGGAAAGGAGAATGGATTGTTATTCCTTTGCTTTCATTATTAGGAGCTGGAACTGTTTCATATGGGGGCAGGCTTTATGTAATGAATGCATTCAGGTCTCCTTTTTGGAAACTTTAGATTGTTTTTGCTCTCTGGACACAATACTGACCAAATTTCTAAGAAAAGGTTGCACAGACAGTCCCAGTGAGCAGTGAAATAGCTCATATGTGTCATCTGCACTTTGAATCACAACAACTCCATGCAGCACTACGGGCTGGGGGAAAAGTGGCTGGAAAGCTGCCCAGTGGAAAAGGACCTGGGCGTGTTAGTTGACAGCAATTGAACATGAAGCCAGTGTGTGCCCAGGTGGCCAAGGCCGATGCCATCCTGTCCTTTATCAGGAGTAGTGTGGCCAGCAGGACCAGGGCAGTGATTGTCCCCCTGTACTCAGCAGTGGTGAGGCCTCACCCTGAGTTCTGTGTTCAGTTTTGAACCTCTCATGACAGGAAAGACACTGAGGTGCTGCAGCATGTGCAGAGAAGGGTAGTGGAGCTGATGAAGGGTCTGGAGCACAAGTCTGAGTGGCTGAGGGAGCTGGTGCTGTTAAACCTGAAGAAAAGGAGGGTCAGAGGAGACCTTATTGTTCTCTGCAATTACATGTAAGGGCACTGTAGCCAGGTGGGAGATGGTTTCTTTTTACAAGTAACAAACAGCAGGATAAGAGGAAACAGCCTCAAGCTATACCAGGGGAGATTTAGATTGAGTATTAGGAAAAATTTCTTCCCTGAAAGGATTCTCAAGCATCTGAACAGGCTGCCCAGGGAAGTGGCTTCAGTCACCATTTAGAAAGTGTGTAGGTGTGGTACTTGGGAACCTGATTGAGTGGTGGACTTAACAGTGCTGGGTTAAAGGTTGTACTTGATAATCTTAGAGGGCTTTTCCATTGAAGTGATTCTATATTTCTACCTAAAATAATTGTCAGATTCCGTTCTCTGCTGCAGCAGTGCAGTCTTCAGCAGATGATCAGGCTTTTAATAAGGAGAGTTCTGCAATGTGTCCTTATTTGTGGAGAACAATGTAAATTTTAGTGCTCCTAACTGGAACAGTCCTTGAAGATGTATGTAAGTGAGGGAGTCAGTATTAGGATTAACTTTTTCCATCCACACTGTGTATTTCTAAGTTTCCATGTACACGATTTACATAGTAAGACTTGAAATGGTGAAGTGCCAAGAAAAGGAAATAAAGGAGTCTTTTTAAACTCTGTTAGAGGACAAGAGAAATGAAAAAGCCCTAAAGGCAAAACTTAGTGGAGAAAGCTTAAATTCAGGGAAGAAGAAGCCATAATCCAAACAAAAATACAGTCAAGAATGAGGAACTTCTAATACTGTCCCTTGAATATTAGGTATCTAACTGAGATACTCTGGTTTAAAATAAAAATAATGAATCAGTGTGCATTTATATTTTCCAGCATCTAAACTCTTTTTATAAACTAAATACTTATTCCTTTAAGAATGACAAGACTTTTAGAATTAATTACTTTTTATGCAAAATTTGTACTATTAGATCATAAGATCAGGATTTGCTAGCTATTTATGCAGGAAAATACGCCTTCAGATTTTAAACAACAGTTGTAAAGTACTAAAACAAAGCTGGTTACAATTGTTTTCTTTCTATAAGGTTACAGTAATACAGACTCAGCAAATACCTACCTGACCTCAGATGGTAAATACTCACTTCATGGCTACATTATCCATTCTAATGATCACCTTTGGCCTCTCTTCACAAACTTGGAGTCTGCC
Source organism: Dryoscopus gambensis (assembly GCA_013389985.1). Classification (NCBI taxonomy): domain Eukaryota; kingdom Metazoa; phylum Chordata; class Aves; order Passeriformes; family Malaconotidae; genus Dryoscopus; species Dryoscopus gambensis. The sequence continues at coordinate 18,055 of WEIT01038586.1, read as the reverse complement.
GTCAAAGAAGGGAGCAGGCAGAATCATCGAGCCTTTGGAAAGAAAGCGGATGATCTATTTAAGGTAATACAAGCTCTTACTGGTATCAGAACCAGCTGTGAGGAGCCCAGAACTGACCTAGGGATAAATGGAGACAGAGCTGTCTGAAGAAAGTTTGTCAGTCTCAGAAATGGTGGAAACACAATGCAACTCACCAGTCCCAGGCTTCTGTTCCCTTCAGCTTTAGGCTGTATAGTGGAGTAGAAGTAGTGGAACAATCACAGAATATATTGGGAAATTCAAGTGCTGACAGAAATTCTCCAGATGAAGTGTTGCCCATCCCACTGACACACTCTCAGAACAACCTCTGGGCCTGTTTAGTTTACATTTGTGTCCTTTTTATAATACCAGATAGTACCTTACCACACATGCACTCCTTCCATATTGGGTGCCAGTCTGTCGATACTGATGCGCATCCACTTTAGGCTGTGCTGTGTAGTGAAAGTTGGTTTGTGTTGATGCAGTGGAGAACAGATCTAACCTCCTTTATGAAGTTTTGTAGTTCTGTTTAAGCTTCAAGCTGATATCTATTGCTGATAAAATTGTAATCTTTCTGCCATCTGTTTCAATCTCTGGCGTTCCTTTCCCAATGCTAGCCCAGGTGAATGTGATCAGACTGGAGAATCACTTAGGGTTATAACTAGCCTAACTTGTCAATTACCCATCTGGTGAAGCAGGTTGAGAGGCATAAATATTTGTGCCTGTGTAAGCAGAGAGCTGGTACTGTGAGCAGGAGAATATGTCAGGATTTCACGTCTGACAGCACTGCTGGCTTAAGTGGTACTTCAGACTACATCCTGAGGTCCTTAATGTGTATTTAACTTCAAGATGGTGATGAAGGCAGTCTCCTGAAGGAGATGTCCACATCCATCACGTATAGTCAATGGAACAAAATAAGGACTTCTGGAGACTTGAAAGTTCTGCTAGCCTCATGTTAGTTCTTAAATAACTGGAAGACAGAAACTCTTTTGGAAATCATTCAAAGGGTCTTTAAAGGAAGTTAAGATACTTTTCTTTAGGGTAGCTGTTGCAGCAGATGCCTGAATTTATATACAGATTAAGTCATTTAGTGTACATGAGCTGGATCTCATCTTTTGTTAAACATCTGGGTTGTCAACTTTACTTGAGTGATGCTTGTGTCCAGTTTGGACCTGGGATCCATATGTGTACAGGATGGTATGTCTGAGCAGAATATATGGCCTGCCTATGGTACATGTACACCACAGCCTGGAGATACTTCCACTTCATGGTAGTTGCAAAGCCAGCCATAACTGGTGAAATCTGTAGAAAAGTGAAACATAAAGGGATTTGTGTGTATGTATCCTTGAAAAGGTAAAGGCCTGAGGTTCTGGTAGTGAATGCTTCCTTTTTCCCTAATCAGAAAAAACAGTATGATCTTTAATGTTTCTGATTTATGGTATGGTCCAATTATATAATTATTTGCCCATCATGGGAGAATAAACATTTGAATGAAATGAAAGCAATTTGTGAGGATATCAAGAAGGAACACTCGAGTTTTTCTTTCAGTCTCCTAAATCTATCCTTTCAAGATGTCTGTGTGATCAGAATTCTTGAGGGGATGTAAAAATCTGGTTATCACTACAGCAAAGGATTTGGATGAGCAGATAGTCAGTGGCACTTTTAATGGATCTTTTCATTTTGGGAATTCTGATGTTCACCTACTGTCTCGGTTGTACATAGTTTTAATTAACTAACGAAAATAAACTTAAATTACTCTGCTTTTCCCCCTTTTTAGGACTATTATCACAGCCAGGAGGCAAAGCAACGTTTTATGGCTGCCATGCACAGCATTGCTCACCTGACAGCAAGAGATGTGGCTACAGCATTTGATCTTTCACAGTTTAAATCTGCTTGTGATTTAGGAGGTATGGCTTGTAATTGAACTTGTATGCAAATTAAAGGGAAAAGCTTGATTTCAGTTCCACATTTTACTGCTTAAAAAGACAAGTATATTTTTTACTGGAACTGCAGTAATATTATCTGCTGTTATTTTTCTGATATTGCAATGTCAGAATAAAAGAACAGCTAATTGAAAGCAGAGTTACCTAAGTGGTATATGAACAGTTTAAGATAGGTGAGTGTTCTCAATCAGTTACACAATTCAAGGCAGAGGAGAGTTTGTGGCTCAGGTGATACAGCACTGGGCTGGAAGTGCCATTTCCAGCAGTGTTGTTGCTCTCCTTAGGCCTGTCCCAGATTTTCAAAAGTAATGAAAACAGTGAACCACCACTACTAGGGTGTCAAACTTGAAACACTGCACTGCTAGAACAAAAGTCTTGATTCTTTTCTAATGGGTTTCTTTTGTGTATTGTTGTAGTTATTAATATCTGAGAGGTCCACCAAAATGTTGAAGACCAATTATATACCTGAAGAAACTCTTCTTTTTAGCATTCCTTTTTTTTTTTACCCTGTGCTTGGAGCTGCAGAGAGGGAGTGTTGTTGTACAGGGAAAGATCCACTGAAGGAAGCACACTTCATTTAGTGCCTGGAGAGGTGGACAGCATGTCAGAGGAATTAACCCAATACTGGTACAACCGTTGCCACTTGTGCAGAGACTCCAAAACTTCACAATCTTTCCTATGCTGGAGAGTGTTTGTCAAATTTCATGTATCAGTGCTTTGTAAATGCTAAACAGTTGGAGGTGCTCTTCTTCAACAAACAGAAGTCTTTGCCTTTTCATTTACATTTTGATACTCCCGAAAAAAACCCTGAGGTACCGATACCAAAGGTCACATTAGCAGTTGTGTGTCAGTAAGGAGTCATGCCTGCACTCCGCAAGCTTTAAAACCTTGCTCTGTCAACCACAACGTCCTGTTGCCTATGTTAATTGTCAAGCTGACTGTCTACCTCTGGTTCTGATCAGATGTCTCTAATGTTATATACAGCCTTGCCTTAAAAATGTCTGCAAATTCTGGGAGAAAATACTTCATTTGACTTTAAACTTTTAACAGGTTGCACTGGAGCTCTGGCTCATGAATTAGTACAAGTATACCCAAATCTCAAGGTCACAGTATTTGACCTTCCAGAAGTCATTGCGAACACCTCTTTCTTTCAGCCTTCAGGACAGCACACTGCTCCAGTGACATTTGTATCAGGTAAATGTAACACATGATCTTTTGTCTGATTTCTGTTATTCTTGAGCACAGAACAGGCTCTTTTGCTGCTGTTCCAACCCGAAACATATCTTAGTACAAGGCGATGTAGGTTCACCCATGCTAAATGGGGACATTGTATATTTCAAGTCTGTGGAGATAAAAAATGGTTGGAGAATGTGGCTAAATAAGTATGCATTAGTAATTTTTTTGAACACCACTGGAAGCAGAAGATGCGTGTGCTTGTCTGAGGCATTTCATTTCTAGACAAGATCAACATGGTGACTACAAAGAACTTTGTCTCCTTCCTTGCTTTAGGTTTGCTTTTCATTTTTTTTGTTACAGAATTCTTGCCTGTGATCTGCTCTTTAACCACGCTTTTCTTATCTGCAAATCAGGGCATACCTATACCTGTTCATTCTTGTTACTTTTTTACTCTGCTGAAGCACCTTGTTTTTGTAGTATGTACTCTGTGTTTCTGTAGGAATATATTAATTCTGTTTTCCAACAGGTGACTTCTTCAAGGATAATCTTCCTGAAGCAGATCTTTACATCCTTTCACGTGTTCTTCATGACTGGCCTGATGAAAAGATACATGTGCTGTTAAGCAAGATATCAGCTGTTTGCAGACCAGGTATGTTTTTTTATCTTGTGAGTTTAAAAGGTGCATGTTAATGTACCTTTAATGAGTACTGACCAATGCTTTTTTAATATGAACTAATGATATTTTTTGTTCAATCGTAGTA
>WEIT01038581.1:214-45474 GCA_013389985.1 Dryoscopus gambensis | reverse complement strand
GAACATATGGTCTTATCCTTCAGAAATTATGAGTTCTCTTGACACAGGCTGTGACAATCAAGTTGCACATGAAGTACTGCTATATTATAATTACTCAGTTATGCCAGGCTTTTCAACAAAACTTTCCCAGAAGTTCCTGTCACTCAATTTTTAAAGTGTATTCAGAGATTTGAAGCTTTAATGAGCCTTGATAGAGTTAAGTAAATGTCCCACCCAGCCTGTGAAGGCAATCTTTGCTCCATGCTGAGCATCTTGGCAACACTGAGCCCCAGGCAACAAATACCAAGTCTCAGGCAACTTCCAGAGGATTCAGAAAGCTTCAAGCTAGAAACAGAGTAGCCCATGAAAATGGCATCAATGCACGCCCATCTCCTGGGAACAGATGGATCCATGACATAAAGCTTTGTAAACCGAGAATAGAGCCAGGCTGGAAGCGTGGTACCATGTTACAAACTCTGCTTGCATTTCCTCAACACCTTCCTATAAAAAGACTCATTATTGACATGATGTTAATACATTTCATGAGGGTCACCTCGTAGCCTCTTAACTTAATAATGGAGTGAATTTGGCTGGTGTATTAGCTGGTGCCCATGTGAGTAGCATTTTAAATCTGAATCTGAATTTAGTCCATATGGAATTTGCATCTCTTCCAGATCAATTTTGTACAACCGCAAACCCTGTGTTTTAAAGAGCTGTGCCCAGTCACTTCCCAGTGAGGTGCAGGGTTTCTGATTTTCTCAGCTCTCTCTTTGCCATTCTCTTTCCAAAATCCAATGATTCCTCTCCCAAGGCTGCATAGGGAAAAAAAATTTACAGTGCTAAGCTCTGACAGCTCACTTCAGGACAGCAAAAAAAGTTACATTAAGCATCACCACATTATACATCACCCTAATGAAAAGTAAATACAGTTCAGGGTTGGGCATAGTCTGAATAAGCCTCTGATCAGAGGTACTGCCCTGGCCCATGGACTGGAGCTGCAGAAAACAGTCAATCTTCAGCCACTGCCTGGCATCCCTGCAAACTGGATCCACAGATGGGATCTCTTCATGGGTCAGCAGCCTCCAAACCTCCCACTTCACAAGATGCAAATAGATCTCTGAACACACCAAGGAGATTAGCAGAGAAATAATTCCAGCCTGTGGCCAGATATTCATCCTGGGGACCTGCCAGACTTTCTACTCAGCCAATACATTTTTAAAGACAGTGTCTTATTAGCGCCTTACAGTTCTTGAATTACTTTGTCGAGTCTTTCTAATGAGACAGCAATCTGTCCAAGGGTATTAAGAGAAGTAAATGATAGACCTTTACTTTCTGATTTGATTACACAGGTGTATTCAAAGGTTAGAGGAATGACAGCAGACTGGAACACAGGAAATCTTACTCGGAGCAGTTGTTGCCTACATTATTTGAGGAAACAGTCTTGCAAAAACCAGCATTTTGGCTTTACAGAGAATGATGATCTTTTCTTCTACCTCACCTAACAGGGAATAGCTACAGTATATTCACCTTCCTTTTCCAGTGAACCCCAGTACAACCTTCAGTCTTACATTATAGAACTTTCTATATTCATGTGCAGTCTGAACAAATTCAAACCATCTACATCAGCTCTTCTTCTCCCATTTGTGTTTTACTGACCTCTAATTAAACCAGTCCAGCAAGGTGCAATTATTACATGCATTTTTTCTAGTTCTTCCTAACATGCAAGCAATATCAAGAAATAACAAATACTCCAAGAAAGGTAATTATATATTGTCCTGACAACTAATGCTCAAAACGACACGACACGTTCTCACTTTACCACAGTCTCCAATTCATATGCCTTATTTTTGCCAAATGGTTCACAAAATGTTACCACACAGTGGGACATGTACATCACCAGAGTGTATTGTATTATTTCAGAAAATGAAAACTGTAATCCCAGTCTCACTGAAACAATGGCAAAGACAAAACTGAAGCTTTTCTCCCTTAACTCCACTTGTCTCCAACATGGACTTATCCGTGGGAAACCTGATGCATAAGTTCCCTTTGAGTCAGCAGTGAAAACAGACAGGAATGATTCATATCACTCCAATATGGAACTGTGGGATGAATCCCTTCACCTGAGAAGGTGGAGAGCTCAAGCTTGGCTTGCTTCAAAGCAAAGTAGGCATAATACAAACACCAGCTATGAATCATGCAAGTGGGGAACCACACGGAAGTTCAACATCTTTCCAACGGAAATGAGGCTGTTTGCATTTTCACTTCCAGACCAGAAAGTTTAAAATTTATATTTAAATTTTTTATTACATGCATTTCCCCTCTTCTCTTTTAGTTTTTTTTTTTCTGTGTATACTTCCCATAGAAAAACCGAGTCAGAAACCTCCATTCAAAGTTAAATTGCAAAGCAAAAAAACATCTTCAAGGCAACAATTTGATGTAAAGCACAACACAAAGGATGAACTGAAAATGAGAAACTTCTAACAGAAGAGCATGAACAGGACCTTAATTTTCACTCCTCATGTAGAATTTGGGTCCTGACCTTCAAGAAGAGGGTCCTGTCTGCGTGAATTGTGCATTTGGGTCATAGCCAAAAAGCATCATGGTTAAAGCAGCACATCCTGTCCAAGCTGCTGCTGCAGGAGCATCCTCCAACAGCCTCCCTGAGACACAGCATGTGGCTGGGTTCCTTCAGTCTGTGGATGCAGGGATTTGTGAAAAAAGACAGTAAAAATCATTCCTAGCTGGCAATTTTCCTCTAGCATCAGAAGTGCATCCAACATGGAAGAATGAAATGTGTTTTATTTCTGTTTATTATCTTTCAGTGTAGAACTCTGTGTTTCCTCTCACAGAGGAACCCAAGCTCTTCCCCAGCAAACTCCCGTCAGCTGAGCAGTATCATGTGGCTGTCCTTCTCCCCAGCTCCCTGGTCATGGGAGCACAAGTCACAGGTTATAGCATTAATCTGTGCAACCTCTGCCCAAACCTACAAGATTCACACAAGCTCTGGAAGAAAGAAACCATGCCAAAGCAGAAAAATATCTCTGTGCCACATCCCTTTGATGCCCTCCATCAATCCATCAGCATTTCAATAATGGCATATTGAATGCAGACACAAAAATCCACACTTTAAATAATAGTCTTGTTACAAATTTGTAAACATAGCTAAAGAGCAATAATACCTCCCTTCACTGCTTGTTTTTGGAACAGCTGCTGTCACTGTTGCAGACCATCTGCAGACAGGAAGGGAACTTAGCAAATACCTCCCAAATCCTTCTGCTTAATTAGCAGGTAAGGAGTGACAATCCAAAGCAGAGCTGCAGCAAGAGATGCTCGTGCTTCTGTGTTCCCCCACTTCTAGCACTTAGGGCTAATTTAAAGCTTTTGTTGATGAATTTGACCCAGGCTGGTTAAAGCCGACACTGCTCAACTGCCCTGCTGCTTGTGAAAGCATTTGCATGAGCACCAGAGGGATGCAGTCTAACTCAATCACTCTCTCTTCAGCCTTTAAAATAAGTGTGCTTTTATTTTTAAATATGAAGATCAGTCATTTGCTCCATCTGATGATCACTCTCAGAAGTTCTAAATTCACTGCTTGGCTTACTACCGAGCTCTCCTGAGTTCACCCTCCGGATTCTGATGAAGGGCAAGACATCCGGATGGCTTTGCAAGGAATTAGAAACAGAAAAGCTCAAGGAAAGGAAAAGGGCTGGGGTGTGTAGAAAAGTGCTTGTTGTATGGGCAGCAGGAGGCAGCTCCAGGCGTGGGAGGTGAGAGAAGGCAGCACGCTGGGAGTGGGAGAAGGCTACAAAGAAAGTCAGCTTTGAGAGAAGAGAGCGAGGAACATAAGGAATATCACAGTGTGTGGGATGAGATGAGAACAGAGATGTAGGTTTTTGGAGAACTTTAAAACAATTATAGGTTTTTACCATGGGAGGTTCTGTTTGACTAGATCAGAGCACTTGCTTCCTTGTTACGTGCCTTGAATTGAAGCTTTCTTTGAAAGAGCTTGCTAACACTATTCCATACTTTCAATTAACATTTTATTTAAATGCTTTAAGATAGTTTCTAGATGTATTAAAGGCTTACTGATGAAATCTTGAATATAATTTACATATCTAAGTCACATTTGCATTCAATAACAAGACAGCTTTCCAGTATGGAGTGTGCCATCAATAGCCCCCTTTACTAGAATCTTGCTGAATTTCCCTAGCTGCAGCATTCATTTCAAATTCAAAAGGCTACAGATTTAACAGGGAAAAAAAAAAGGGAGACAGTGATATCATCAGTGATAATCATCTTTTCCAAATTTTAGGGGAATGCATTGCAGAGTACTATTTTAACAGGTACATAGTTCATCTCCCACTTGGACATATCCTCAGGAGTTTCACAAGAGACACAAGGCTATTTTTTGTTTTAGTATTCCTTGCCATTAAAAAGAAGAGGAGGAAATGTTCGTACCTTTCCTACAAATAAAGCACAGAGCGTCAGTGTCTTTCCACAGTACATCTGCATACTTCCTTGGAGGATTTTTCATTATAAAGTCATATCTCAGTTATCAAGTCTCAGCACCATAAAGCACATATGGGATATGTGATAAAAGCCCTTTTTTCTTTTCTTTTTTAATTTTTTCTTTCTGTCAGGAAACACCGGTAAAAGAGGCTGGTGGTTGAAGCAGATATTTTTAGGAAAGCACATTCTGAGAATTTCCACACGTAATGAAGTCGAAAAAACCTGGTGTGAAAAGTAAATGATGACTGATGCATTAATGCCTGAGAGCAGCAGCCCACTGGTGAGTGTTGCACTGGCAGTACTGGACAGAGGAAAATCGTGTGCAACTGTCTCTAGCTACTCTGAGATGTTCTCACACAGCAGAATAGTTTCAAAGATGGATTTGATGGAGGTTTTGGGCTTTTTGTTTTGTTTTGTGTGTCCTTTTCTCATATTGGTGCGATTTTTCTCATCTTGGACTTGATGCTTTACCATAAGATTTACAGAGACCATAAATCTTATAAGCTTCTAGAAGGTCAGAAGAGACCAGCTTTGATGAATACAGAATATGGGGCAGGGGGGAGAGAATTTGTGGCCTTTCCTTACTTATTGGTAGTCCTTATTTCCTTATTTATTGTTTTTGTGGACTCTAGACACAATTCTTTAAATCTGTCCTTTGTCTTACAGAATAAAATTAATACAAAGCTAAATTTAGGAAAGGAACAATGTTTTTGTTTTTGGTTAATCCAAAGAAAGCATTGCAGTTGAAAGTCAGAAGAAAACTGGACATTCCTATATCTTGAAAAGGTAGAATAGGAGGAGTTATAAAAGCCATAAAAGCACAGAAAACAAGGATGGAAAGCATTGCCTTATTCTCTGAAAAGAGGTTTGGGCTCGGGCTGAGAATATTTTATTCTGATATTTCTTTCCAAGACTGCTTTTCTCAACTTTGCCAGCCTGTTTTACACTGCAGATGGCAGATAATTCCAGATGAGGAGACAAACCACTGACTTTCTCCTGAACAACATCTCTTACACTGCTGTAAAGATAAACAGCTCCTGCCCCATGTTTTCTATTATCCAGAACCATTAACAAAGCCCCGCAGCACTCCACAAGCTAATAATATATCACCAACTTCAGATAAAAAATTGAAAACCTCCTAGAGAACAGCAACCAAACTCACATGCCAGACTTTCAACATCTGCCTGAGCTTCGAATTTTTTTTGAAATGGGTGAATAACTAAAAGTGTCTGCTAGGTCCCTGGCACAGTAAGATGAATTCATGACAGAAATTTTTTTCCCATTTATGTCACATTACCTGATAGAGCTGCTGAAGGAAGTCAATCACTCACAAGACAAAATGGAAGGCAGAAGAAATGAGGTTGAGTCTCTGTCTGCCTTGCTCTAACTATGCAACACTACAAGGAAGTACAGCTGACAAAGGTTTTCTCAGTTCTTTAAAGAAACTTTTAATTTATTTATTTTTTTTCTAAATCTCCTCAAGTCCTTGCTGTTCATCAGACATGCTTTTTTTTTTTTACAGAAGGACTTCAAGCAATCAGTCTAAAACCCCTGCATTAATTTTGAGAGGTTCAGAGACTGGAGAAGTACTGGGGTTGTGGCACAAGTTCACGCATAGCTCCACCAAATCAATATCCCCTTTAAACCACATTGCTCTTCTTCACCTTGCAAGTTTTGAAAGAGAAGACATAAGTTGCTGCTTTAACTGAATTTTTTCTCATATGATTTCTTTTCCTATTTCTGCATGTGCTGCATTATCCCAAGGGATTCTGTGGGGGTTTTTTTTCCTGCTCCAGCTACAGAACTGTTATTTCCAGAGGCATTCTCCATAACACAGAGGGAAAGCATCAGCACTACACCATTTCTATAGGAGAAAGCTAACAAGAAATGCCAATTAAAAGTTTCTGCTACTGTACATTCAATTCATAGTGGAATGAATACTGTCTTTGGAAATAGGAGGCAGCTGTCAAATACCGCTCTGGACACAATAGTGCAACTCCTCTGAAGAATAGGTCATGAGGGAAAATCAATAAATAAAGTACCTTCACCATTAATCATTTTCTGAATTTTTAAATCAGCCATTTACAGGTTGTCCATCAGGTTTCTTTTATTTTCCAGTGCTCAGCTTGCAGCCCTTGCTGTGGTTGCACAAGTTTCTGCTGATACCAGGACTGGCTGCTGCACCATGCCCAGAGTTCCTCTGGGGTCAGAGGGGCAATATCTATTCTGTTATTAGAGAAATTACTCAGGGCAATTTCACAGTTCAGCAAAACAGACTTATTGCCTGTATGCACTGTGTGTGCATGCCCTAACAAGCACCTAAAGTTTTTCTAGTTCTGTTCCTTGGTGCAAACATTCATCTTTAGCAGTGTTAGAAATGTTAGTGAGTGTGGCTTCTTTTCCTACTTAACTTTAACAAGGAATTACTACCTTGCATATAATAAGGTTTCTAAGGAGCTGGACTTATCATCTCTGCTGTAAATTCAGAGACAAAAAAGTAAACTCTGTTCTTTAGAGAGAAAACCAAAAAAAAGTAACAGGTGGCTTTTTAGTAACCTAATTACTTTTATTATCACATTCTGAATATTCAGTGTTAGCAGCAACCATCTCTTCTTGCAGACTTCTTTCCAAATTCAATTGCTCTATCCCAGTTATCTCTGCAGAAATAAACAGGGGCAGGACCAGCGAAAAGCAATGCTGTTTCTGCAATATTTTATTTTATTTTATTTATTCTCAATGAAAATGAGAAGGTCTTTTTTACAGCTGTGCAGCCTGTAATGTCAGATCCAAGCAATCAGCTAAAAAAACCACAACCCAGTCACTTTGCAGGTTTGAAATAAAAAAAAAGAAAAGAAAAAAGAGAATGAAATCAATTCATGTTGTCACAGCCTATCTAGAGTCATATTGTCTCCAGCCATTGATAGAAAATGAGAACATCTGGGGATTCAATTACTCATGACATGAATAATAATATTTCATTTTTGTTAAATGAAACTTTATAGTTGCAGGAACCTCTGCTTACTGCTCCATGCAATCCTAGAATGAAAGCTACCAGTGACTGCAACAAGCCACAGTTCCTTTGGCATCCATGAGCACATCAGTGCAGGTGCATCTGTCTCTCCCAACAGAAAAGCTTAAAAAAGAAACTAAATTTTGAACAGCTAGTTAAAAGATGGGCTCCTGAGCTCCAAGCATTTAAGGTTTCCTAAATGTCACAGATATCTTTTAAGAATTAATAGCCTGGTTCAGAAAGTACAATTACCCTTTGAACCAAAGTCAGTGGAACCTGCAGTTGTCCAGTACTTTCAATTAACAAAATCCATACCTCTAAATAGTATTGGAGCCATTTAGGGCCTTCTTTTAAGTTTCCAGTTTATTGTTCTCTGTTCATGTTTCAAGAAGGTGCTACCAAAACTGAGTTTCTCTGTGTTTATTCTTCTTTCTTGATCAAATAGAGCTGTCTATAGTCTTAGTGGCAACATTGGGATCAAATCAGAGGATATTCATCTCACAGCAATGAGTAAGCAGCAATACTCATGCTAAAATTGCACTGACTTGTGCAATCACTTTGATATCAGCAGGACTGTTCTCCAAAATTAAGCATATGAGCCATTGTGGCATTTGTATCTAAAAGTTCAGAAGCAAAATACACAGAAAGGGCTGAAAGTTCTCTGCTTTTAGGGTTGGTTTTTCTTGTGTCAGGTATTGCCTAGTCTTGTTTTCCCTCTTTCTTTCTCCACAGGCATTCATTAAGGTCAGATTACAGCAAAAAAGCCACAATTTGCACCCGCTTTATATCACAGCTTTGCAGAACCTTAAACATTCCCTGCACAAAATGGCGTGGGAGCTGTAAAAGTTCCAAAGGGTCTGGATGAAAAATATTTTCCATTAAAGTCCAGCGATGAGAAGCACCACAGCAGCACTTTGCTGCTGTAGAAGTGCTGTGTAGGGCACAACTTGCAGAAGGCACTGGGAGAATGTACACAGAAAGTGGGGTAGGCCCTCTGTGGCTCCAAACTGGCAAAACCTCCCCGCCAGTAAGAGAATTACTGCTATGAGACACTGCTCCCAAGTGTGAGTTTGGGGCTCAGAGTCTGCTGCTGACCACAGGAAAACCTCAGGGGCTGCCTGCTTCCAATGGAAGGACATAGGCAGAAAAATGGGCATCATCTCACAGAAGCAATCTCAAGTCAGCACCCTCAAAAAATAAAAAAAACAGGCAGCAATTACTGCTTGCAGGTCTCGTGTCTGGCTTTATGCAACATTTCTAGTCCCACGGCGCTCGTTGCCTTTTAAAAATGTGTAACGTTTATGGACTCCAGTAAAAATGTTTTTAATATAATGTAGATGAAGTATAAAGTGTTAACCTTGAACACCAGGGAATGCGTTAGGGTTTTTTTTAAAAATCTCTTTCAATAATTTACTGAGAATTGTCTAAGATTTGCTTTTAGTTTATAGCAAATCTTTTGGAAACATTCAAATAGTCACAATTTTTGTAAATGCTACAATAGCAGTGATTTCATAAATAAAAGCAATGCTCAGAAGACAGAGAATGTTGAAGAGCACATTAAACCAGAGTCTCTGCTGTCTTAGGAACAGCAGTGTGGGTTTCCTGACATTGCTCCATCCATGTCTGTTGCTACTACTTTTCTGGGACCAATGGCAAGGATGATGCTAAGAATTCTGTGTATGAGCAGTCCACACCTAACTATTTATAAAACATATGATATAATACTCTATCTTGTATAATATATGACACATGCCTTGTTCATGCTACAGCAAAGGTACTAAGATAGAGCTCCTCTGCCATGTTAACAAATCTCCCCGTGACTGCTGTTTCTGGTTTGCTTCCCCAGAAGCTGGTATGTGTACACTTCTCTTTCCCCCCAAAATGTATATTTACATCTGGAGTTACTCCCACAAGTTTCATCCTTTGCACTGACTTTCTAAATAACATTATTCTGATGGTTTTAAGGGCTAAAGCCACACTTAAGTAAGGGATGTGTACAAAGCACTAACTTGGAGCACAAGTATTTCAACTGAGCTGGGAAATAAAGTGAGAAGGGGAAAACAGGCTTAGTATTTTAAGTTGGTTTCATTTGCTGCTTCTTACATTGACACGGCATCTCAAAATCCACCTGTAATTCTCCCTTTCTCTATCTTCATTCAAACCCCTTTTCAAAGGCTCATATTTTATCAAACCCAAGAAATACCACTCTTGTGTTAGATGTAAATTTAACTTAAACCAGCAAGATATTAAGTGGGACAGATAATGAACATAAATAACTGCTCAGTCTTGTTACTGTGGCCTCCATACACCTTCTGTGTTTCTTCCAGCCCTGCTGCTTAGCATTCATACTGCCTGATTTGAGACTAAAATTAGATTATAGGAATGCGTGCTTTTTACAAGAGGTCTTCTATTTGTTCCATAAAGTATTTAGTACTCTTTAGGCACTGTATAAATAAAAATAATCGCGATCTTGGAATTCACCTTCAGGAATGGAAATGAAGAGATCTAAGTCCTTTCATTTCCACTGCACATTATCCTCATCGGGCACGTTTAGCAATGCTTTGTAAAACAAGTTGAAAAGATGCTTGGAAGTCTGGTTAAGGTGAATAAGAGGAAAAAAAAAGAAAAGAGAAGGGAATATCTCTCTAGTTTTAGAGCTTCACAATAGGGAATAAAAACAAAAGCTCTACCAGACTTTTAAGATAAAAATCTGCTGTCAAATTCATTAACGTTTGTGAGAGATGCCTACAGTTGCTGGGGAAAAATGGTTTTGGGTTCCAAAACCAGGACTCTGAGTAAAATCACTTACACTCAGTTTTAAGATTCAAATGCTACATATAATTAGGAACCATTTCAGGGCTGCTGTGATTTCTGAGGGCTCTGCACTATGAGAAGAGTTTCTGCATTCTGGGTCAGAGCTGTATCAAGTCCAACAATGATTTCTGTCTGACTTTCTCCCCTCCTTCCCAGGATCTATATTTAGGACTTAAGTACGAAATATTGAAAGTTTTTTTGAGGTTAAGCATACCAATGTCCTCAAAACTCCAGCAGGCATCAGCTTACGTCACTTGGCACTTTAACACTTATAAAAGTTGGGCTGCTCACCTTAAATTAAAGCTATCATCAGGTGAAACATATAGTCTGTGCTATTCCCCCAGGCTCCATTTTCAGGCAATGGAGGAAGAAAAACAATTCCCAAGGTTATACACCGTGTCCTGAGAGGAGGCACCTATTTCTCTCCATTTCTCCCTGGTTCTCTTGACAGAGGACTTTTATGATAGCTAAATTTAGGCAACATGAATCCTGCCATTGGTATCTTCATAATTTTTGAATGCAAGTCATCAGGAAGCACATATGGATAATCACCTCTATGCTCCTTAGGCTCCTCTTAAGATTTTAAAAATATCTCTTTAGAAAGGGATCAGATTGCACATAAGTGTGTTTTAAGATTATCATTAGCTGTAAAAAACATATTTCAAAATAGCTGTAAAACAACAACCAAAAAAGGCATGTCAACAGCTACTACAAGGAATAGCTCCATGTTGCGTTTTAAGGATCTTGAAGCTTTACTTAGGAAAAATAAAAATCAGCATAGTGAAGATACCTTGTGTATTATTTCCTCGAAACCTCCAGATTTGCTTACAATAACACCAAACTTGCTACCATCCCAAATAATTACTCTAATTTAAATTCCAGTGCCTCAAAGACCAAGCACCATCAGGGCATTCCTCTACAGCAGATACAATGGGTTAGAGGCAGTCCTGCTCGCAGTACAGAAAAGCAGCTCAACGTTTAGATGAAAGAAGTAATGCTTTGAAATGAGCATCTGAAGCAAAGAGAAAGGTCAAACATCAGGGTTTTTTTACCTTTTTTTTTTTTTTTTTTGATAAGGGGGTGATTAGTTAAATTCAAGTCTCATTTCAAAACAACTACTTTCTTTAGAAAATAGCAGGCATCCAAATTATGGAAAATCTGCTCTTTAAGAGAGTTGACTTGAGAACATTTAAATATCGAGGGCTGGAATCTTTTTCTTTTCTTTTTAATGATGTGGTTTAGGAAAAGATAGAAGATGATATCATTTCCAAAGACTAGCTCTGGATTGCTGCATATAGTTTGACATTCAAGATATTTTAATGTTATCAGCTAGCACTGCCTGCCATCCGGGATGAGCTATGTTTTCTTGACCAATTATTTATATGCCTCTAAAACAAGAGTGAGTTTTGAGAAGGGATTTATTTGAAGATAGAAAGCAAAAGTTCTCCATTAGGAGAGAGGATCACAAATGGACTATGCCAAATACCTGCTTTATATAAGGGAGAATGAAGTTTCAGTAAATATTATGTGGAGGTATGGAAAATTCTGTCATAGTTTGGCAGAGACACGCCTGGTGTAGGCAGGTGGGTGTTCAAGCCTGACATAACTGGCAAAGCAGCACCGGTGACAGGAGAGGACATGAAAACATGAGGGGTGAAAGGTATGACCTGGTGTTCTCAGAGGGAGAGAAATTGCTTGCCAGAAGATCTCAGCTGGGAGGGGGCCAAAGAGCAAACACGGAAGGTAACCCCAACTCCCACCACCCCTGCAAACCCAGTGAAGACAGCAATTGAGATGTCAGGTTGGTCTTTAGACCATGCCCCTATTACTGTCAGGAAAAAAATCCTTTTCATTTCATAGTAATTAAAATGCTTATAGATGTTTTATTAACTCACTCTGCAGAGCCACATAGATTTTATAATTCATCCAAGCACTTACAAGTAGTTACTTGTGTTAGGCTGTCAAGACAGAAATGATTCAAAACCTTGTGTACTGAGCTTCTTGGAAGACATATCATTCCCTAACACAATGGTATTAGAAAGACTGCTGACAGATAGTGATCAAGAGATTTCATTTTGCTTGTCATATGGTGGGTTGTCAATTCTTCTTTTTGCTTTAGATAAAAGCTTAGTTGCATTAGATTTCAATAATGGTGAAGTTGCAGGTTAACGTTTTTCAAAAGCACCAAAGTGACTTCAGTACTTAAATTCTATTTTCAAAATGCTGTAGACACTCAAGAACAGAACTCTCTACAGTAAATGGAACTTAGACAGTATTAAAGAAATTTATGGAATGGTGGAGAATAAAACTCCAACTCAAGCGGGCCAAAGTTTGCACCCTTCTCCAGACCACAAGTTTAAAATATCTTAAGTTTGTAGATTACTAAAATTCAAGGACAAGCCAAGGATTTCCATTTCCGCTGTGAACATACTTGCTTGTTTTTTCATTAATGTATCCACTGCAAATTTCCTCCCACACTTCTAAAAAAATTTCTATAAGACAATTTTAAAGTGGCCTTCACCTAAAAATACAAGTCTCCCTGAGTTTTGCTCAACATTTAAGCAGGTGATTCAGTGATATTCCTACAAAATTTTCCATGAAAAATAGATATGCAAATTATTAGCTTGATTTTTTTTTCTTATTTTAACAGCTTTGAGGAGGAAGTGACCATTTAAACTTTACTTCCCCCTTGAGTGAAATGAAAAATTGAGCCAGTACATAAAAGTGGAAGAGTAGCCCAGATTTTCCTTCTGTTAATACTAACCTAGTATTAAGCAAATAAATAATCCATGCGGTTAGCCTATATTTAAAATATTTGTTCTTCTTTAAATATAAAGTAACTTTCACAGAAACAAACAGAAGTGGCTAGAGACTGAAATCACTCCTTTGAAATTGAAGCTGAGTATTTTCTCCTTTAAGCTCCAAACATCATCTCCCTCATGCCCACGGGGCTTCACACTGTGCTCCAGGACTGCAGCGTGTTCATACATTGCTCCCCTCAGCTGCTGAGCTCAGAGGCTGGTCCAGGAAAGGCTTACCGGGTTACAAGCTTATCTTCCCCAAGATTTTAGAAGTTTATCTCCATTCATTAACTGTCATTTTTTAATGGTGAATCTCTCAAGTTAAACTGTATTTCTTCTAATACTTTTCTTTTGCCCTGTTATTGCAGGTACGGACTATGAAATGTTGAGAGCAAACACAGTTTGAAACAGAACTGCCATAGCAGCCATAGAACATCTAAAAGGAAAAAAAAAATAGGCCAGACCTTTATTAAAATTTAAAAGTATGCCTTCGCTACACTCTTGTAAAGATCCAAATAGGGTATTCAAATCTCTAGAGATCACCAGTATAATTTCTTTATCATGTTCCATTTAAAATTTAATTATGTAGTCTACAACAAGAAGAATCTGAGTACTCTAAATAGGTCATGCAAAGAACAACTTAATATTATTGTAAAGTTTTCCTTGTGAAGATCTCTTCTTTGATTTGCTGTTGCGCACAGAGAGCCTTTCTTCGAAAAAACAATATACATTCTTAGCTATAATAATGTCATTTAATATAAAAATTGTAAAGCTTCTTTATGACATTTTAAGTTTGAATTTTCAATTCATTCTCTAGCCTGAGCTTTCCAAAATCATCAGAAATAACTGGTAAATTAGAAGTGACACAATATAATTGCACTGAATATTTTTATATCTTTCTGAAGGCAAAGTTAATCTATTATCTTTCCTACTAAATGATGTCCACCAACTCACATTTTTCTATTTTTGCCTATCAGTGATACACATACTTCAGTGGCGAGAAGAAGGGTGATTTCTTCTTTCTCTTAAATGTAATCATTAGAGTACCATCAGCAGTATTTAATGGAAAATGAATATATTAAAAAGCCACCATTTACCAAGACACTCTGTTATATTTGCTTTTTTAAAAAAATCCACGTATATAACCTCTCTTGGTTACTACTGAATATGAGAAAATATTCAAAATATACTCCTCTTTACTTCTGACTAATTACAGGACTTTATGTGAGCAAATCCCTAATTCCACCTCTTTAAGTGAGCTATGAAAAAATCAGAAGGTGTTTTTGAGAATTTATTTTTTAATGACAGCAGCAACAACAATAAATAATTAATGCCACCAGTGCCTAAACTTTCTTGACAGCCAGACAAAATATTCTAAGTACAGACACATCTGTTCACACTCACGCCCCTTGCAGTGAAAACCCTTTCACCAGGTTTGCAAGTGCGTGAAAATGATTTGATTGATCCTGAACACAAATATATCCAAGGGTCATTACTGCTCTGGGAAAAGGCATCATGTTTGCCTGGGCAAAGGAGAGTTGGATTTCCAGTGTTACAGGAGACTTGCTCTGCACCACTGGACAAAACACAGTGATGGGAATCCCAGCAATGATGGGAAAGTGGTTATTAATTTTGTCATTTCAAGGTGCAACACCTAAAATTTTATAAGCTGTAAAGTAGTTTCAGGGTGAAGGTGTCAGACGATGTGGTGTTGGTGGGGAAATTAGACTATTTCGCTGTTATGAATTAATAATAGCAAAACGATTCACTTGATGTTTGAAAGAAGAACAGAAAATATTAGATTAATACATCACAACGTAAGATTAAAAACCCCAAGGAGCTGTTTGCTTAGAGAAATGCAGGAACAGGTGAATCCTGGAGAAGGCTGGAGGACAAGCCAACCTGTGCCTAGCTGGAAACATTTGTTTTAAATCATGACAAGATCATTTGGTTTAATATTTATAACACAATTACAATGCCTTGTGCACATTGCTGGTATAATCTGATTTTACTTGTGACATCTTGCTGCAGTTGAAATTAAAGCCTTGTGGTAATAATTCAAAAAGCACATTTAGACAATCATTAACGGCAAGTACGAAACGGGATGTTTATTCAAGCACTTATGTGTCTCATTTTAACTTTAATTTGAAGTGGAATTCATTTCTGCAGTGTAAGGACTTCATGTTTCCAGTATATTAGTCCTATAATACCTCACCAAGTGCAGTGAAACTGGAAATATTTTGTCACCAAAACCGGTAAAAGATACAGCTAAGCATCAATATTGAGATTCCTGAACAAGGAGGTGGCTGCTCTGTTGAGTCCCATTTTTCTTTTGTGTGTGTGGGTAAAAAGAATTGTAATTATTTTGCAAGGAAGATGAGCAAAATCTTTGGTGTCAGGTAGGCCTGATCACTGGTCAGCACTTCAAACATATGGCAAAATTTCACAGGCATATTTGCTTGCACAATACGGATACAAAGTGACAGTAAACCGTAAAAAGAAATGTATCTATTAAATGAAAAAAATCACATAAATCATACAAATTCATACAAACAGAACAAAAGGGTACATTACAGAGGGGGAAGTCATCATATATAGCGAAAATATACATTTTTACAGCTTATCAATATAAATAAGTCAACTAATATACACCACACACCCCCTAAAGAAAGGCAAATATTTTTTCTCTGCCTTAGAATCAGAAACAACTTGCATGTATTACCATGCTTGAAGAAAACTGCTCTTCCTGTTGAAATATTCTTTTTACATTATGTATTTTTTGAACTACAACACTGCTTTAATCAGAGGATAGCAAAACCCCCAAAACCACAACTCCAGTAGAACCCCCTGCACCTCAGAGAGCAAAACCAGTGGCAGAAGGTAAAAGAAGACTGAGAGCATTTTTTTTAACTCACCAGGCATCTCTGCTAAGTGACAGATTACCATATCAGATTTTTTTTGTTTCCCTTCTCTCCACCCTTTTCTCTACCTGCATGATTACAGCATTTTATTGCATCCTCTGACAATATGTAGGCAGGTCTCTCTTCAAAAACCTCTATCGCAGCCTGGGAATCTTGTCTAGTTCTATCATTTTATGAAAAGCTTTCTCAGCGTAGAAGAATTTGGTCTAAGCTGCTTTCCTGCTTTCCAAATGAAAATGCCTTAAGATCACAGCGTTTTTTTCCTCCTACCTCCAAGTTCCCCTCCTCTCATCCCTCAGGTGAAATGTAAAGCAAAAGCCAAACCACCTGCCATGGGTATAATTGCACAGCTGGAATGAAGCCACAGCTGGGATTTTTCTCATCAGGTGCACAACTGTGCTGAGCCTCAAAGCAACTTCAACCCATTGCTCTAAGCTGTGTGGGCTTGGCTGTGCCAGTATTTCAGTGTCATTTGTCTGTCTGTGGCATGCANCTGGCTCCAAAGGTCGTGCTTCTTTCAGCACCTTCAAGACACTGACACACAGATGCAGTTTAGAGCAACTTGCTTACCTTGGTAATGTTCCAGATAACTCTGTGGCAGTCTCTCTGAAAGACACAAAGGGAGGAAAACTTAGTTTGTGTTTAAAACAGCTATAAAATTTTAAAAAGACGCCTTTATACTGCTTGTATTTTATAGGAGTGCAGACACACATCCACAGCTCTGTACGCAAACGCGTCACTGGCGGATGCGATGCCCCCCTAATCATATACAAAAGAATGTGAAAAAGCAGATGATGGAGTGTGATCTAAGGATCTCATCAGAATCAAGTTCTCCGTAGTACAATTACTCATTTTTTTAGGCATAAAATTATCACTGTTTCAAATGCCAGAACTGCATGATCTTACATAGACAAAACGTAGCACTGGGCCAATTTTCCAGTGGAAAATGTTCCCTTTTATTTCAGTGCTGCAGCAAAAGCAAGGCATTAGACAGATCTACAACCAGGTTATGCACTGAGAAAGTACCGTGTTAATGTTAAATCTTCTTATGCTGGTCTTTAATGATAGTTATTTTCCAAATATGTGACTTTTCATCCAATTTACTTGTCTAAAACCCTTTTGTGGGTGTGCTACTTGTTTCAGGGAAGCTGAGTGCGAGATAGTGAAAGTGGGCTAATGTAGTGGTTTGTCACATTAAAACAATTAAATACATTACCATTATCTATGTACACAGTCCTTGAAATACATCCCGGATCTGTGTGTCCTCCCCAGCACATTTGCCTAGACCTTATCCAAGCATCAGGAAAACAGCTGGATAGCTCCATTTCTCATTTCCCTCCCAGACATAGGACCTTAAAAAACCAGCAAGGAGGCATAAGGGGGCTCACTGCCTTAGACTTGATCAGATGCCCATCTCATTCCACAGTTTTCTTGTCCAGTTATAAAATTTATGTCCAATATATAAATTTGCTGCATGAAAGGTAACTGGTTAGTTCATACCCTGTTTGCTTCAGCTGAGATACAAACTGCAAAATTTCACCTCTGTAGATGGAACTTATGGTATGGGAGAATTCTCAGCATAATATTTTCTTCCTATTATTTAGGGCTGAGGAAGAGAAAATCCTTTCATCCACTTTTACAGTTGGAGGAGAATCTTTTTTGTAAGGATAGGTGGTAGTAATTAAGGTAGGTCTCAAAATCTTCCTTGCCTTAACAATTTCCAAGACTATGGATCTAGCGATCTCTTTGTATAAAACCAAATCTATACATTTTTGTTGCAAGAGTATAAACCTTTGCCCATTTTCTGAAGTCACTTTTCTCGATGGGGCATCTACAGAGTTAATATATTAAAACCACAATAATTCAGAGCTCCTCTTTGGGAGATCTTTCTAGATCCCCCATGCTTTTTTGGCACTATATGAACTATGAGCAGCTATGAGGGTATAATTTTTTTAATTATAAATTATTATTTTTATATTGGACATCCCACAGTGACTCCCAGGCTTTTTCCTTAATGGTTACACTGGCAATTTTAGTCTCCATTACAGTGTCAGAGGAGATGAAATGGTCCCTCCAAACATGCCTGGCTTTGCATTTTCAGAGTGTCTATCTCCAAGCTGCGCAGTTTTCTGAGCACAGAAGGTTGCCTTAAACCTCCCAGTGCTTTGCTTCAAAAGGCACAGATCAGAACTGTGTTCAGTGGTTGCAAAGAAGATTAGGCAAGAAATAAAAAATGGCTCATACCCTTTTCTTGCATGCAACATTCAGCAACAATCCAGCAGATATTTAAGCCTCCTCAGAAAAAACCAGTTCCCACCCCAGCTAAGGCAGACAGGTACATATTTAGCAAGTGTCTGTGATGAACAAAGTCCATGATATAAACGACATCAAAGGTGAGAGCCAGGAGCAAGAGGAAGTGAATGTAAAGAGATAAGAAAATGAAATTAGAGTGGAGCAATACAGACTCGGTTTCTGTGGGGTTATTTGATACAGCTGTACATTTTAGATATTTTATTTTCATTAAACTCCTGCACATTGGTATCACACTGCTTTATTTTCCAAGCCCTACTCATGACTTACACAGTCAAAGAATTAATATGATATTTTTTGTAACCTATCAAAGAACTGAATCACTAAATGGTTCCAACAGTCAGGACTTTTTCCCCTTCCACTGTTAATCCCAGACATAATCTCTTTCCATTGAAATGCTTTTTTTTGAAGGAAAGAACCTGGATCTGGGCATCTCTTTGTTTCCTCTTCTAAAGGGGCTCCATAGCCTTTAGCTACCCATTACTGTTCCAATAACAGAATGGCACAAACCTTTTTGCTTTAGGGTATGGCAGCACATTTTATAAAGTAGCAGTTGCTCATCCAGCTTAAAGAGACAACCCGGCAAATCGTGGGTGGGTACTGCAGGAAGCATCAAGAAGCAGAATCATGTAGGTTTAAAAGAGGATGTTAAACTGGAACCACACTGTCAGCTTCTGAGCAGAGCAGTGAATGATTGGTGCATCCAGATTTCTAAAAATTTTCATTTTTGCTAAATAACTCTCTCTCCAAGTGATGTTAGCATTGTGAAAACAATTATTAAATAGTCGATGCAGTGGTAAAAAAATCTGAATGTGATCAGAATGTTAAACAAAGACACTGCAAGTCTTTAACATATATGTTTTTTATGTAATTAATTGTGTTGCCAATTTCACATTTGGTCAGATCAAATTCCATTTTTGAGCAAAAATATGTAGGGTAATGATTTTTGAAATACAGATCCAACTCACATGAAACTCAAACTCACAAGTAAAAGAAATCTGATTACTTCCCAACTGTCCAATGATTTCACTGCTTCTCATCAACTAAGTAAACACTTATACCATAAGAACAAATTAACCCTGCTTTAGATTATGAAACTAAAAATATTCTTTTCCCAGAAAACAAACACAATTATCTCCACCATGCCATTGGAAATAAATGGTACACGGACTGCTGAAGATGGTTATGTCCATGGTAAGTGTTCCTATAAATATCAGGAATTGAAACACTGCTCTATAAATATATTTCATGGGAGTTTAAAAAAGAAAATATTTTGGAGCAAATTACTCATCAAGAAAACCCTTAAAATTTATTTAAAGATAATAAATACTCATTCTGTAGTCATTCAAGAAACTGAAACTAGACTTGTATAACCAATTTTCAGACCCCTAGTACTCCCCAATGACACACACAATAAATATAACTCAGAATTTACTGTATATACAGGAAACAAAAATTCCTGGATGAAAAAAAAAGGATAATACTCAAAGGGAGAATGAACATAAGATCATGTATTTTTACATGCCTGTGATGTGACCTTGAAAAAGAGTGAGGGTGGAAACTTGAATGCTTTGTCAGAGCTGCCCTGAATTCCACTGAAATCAGCTCCAATGCAGATGGGATGAGCTAATGCACAGCAGAGCTAAGGCTGGGAGAGGACCAGGCTGAAGACCCTGGAAAAGCTGTTACAAGGAAGGTGACATTGTGGAAGAGCAGGGCAGTATTTACAGGAAGGTCGTTTACAATTTCCAAGCATTTTGCGTTCACCTGCAAAGGACAGGTTTGGGACAACATTATCTGTACATATGGAAGATGTTGGTGCTGTTGAAACCAGGATGATGCTGGGTGGGAGGTCTGCACCCCAAAGTATTGCGCCCTTCCATGGAAACTTCCAAAGAAGCAAAACACAGGCTTACAAACTGTTTCTGAGAGCCGTGAGGAGCTTTGACCTACTGCAGAGGCTCTGCACTCTCGAGAGGACCACTTTGATCAAAGCCCAGAGAGCCAGTGTGGGTGAACCAAGCACCACGCACGCAGTTTGTCATTTCTCTCTACACGCTGAGAAATCCTTCTGTAGGATTGGAGTAGGATGTATACCAAAGCAGAAAAGTATAAATATTTTAGTCAAAACCTTACAGTGAAGTGGAAGTGGGAAGATCTGCATAAAGATCAGCAAACAGACTTTACTGCCTAATAGTTCTGTTTAAAAAGAGTTGTTCAGGAAAAACTCTTCATCATATCTGGAAAGTGTTGTGTTTATATTAAATGTTTTGTTCACTGAGAAATCATATGGTGCTCTGCTCTCAGAGGCTGACTGGCAGCTGTTGTTACCCACCTACATGCAGGATTTGGCACAACACAGCTCTGAAGTTTGACTCTGCAAGGTTTTGCAGGTTGCCCAGAGAAGCTGTGCCTGCCCCATCCCTGGAAGTGTCCAAGGCCAGGTTGGACGGGGCTTGGAGCAACCTGGGATAGTGGAAGGTGTCCCTATCCATGGCAGGAGGCTTGGAATGAGATGATCTTTCAAGTCCCTTTCAACCCAAACCATTTGATGATTTTTGCTGTGTTTCTGCAGAGATGTAAACTGAGGCACAAGAGACAGGACAGGTTTTAAAGGGCAGCTGAGGTCATCTGATGTATACTGGGCTAAACGCACACCAGTAGCCTGAGCAAGTACCAAGTTCAAACTACACAAGTCAAGCCTACACTTAGAAATCATCTTTTAGTTCTGCAGGATCATGACCCTTAGTGATTTGGAAGCTTTAGGTCTCCACCGAGAACAATTTTTGTTCTGAAAAGGAAAGCATATGGATTCTAGCTAAGCAATCTGTCGGGGTGCTGGGGAAGATGCAAAAAAAGGCAGCAACACATTCCTGCAATCGTGTTACCGTTCTTCCTTTTTCCATCTCACACTCTGGGGAGAGGATAAAGCCCGCCTACGGCGCACAAGGCACATGAGGATAAGGGCGAAGCTGGAGAAGGGATCTGTATGGTGTGCTAATAAGAATGCAGCTCAAATGAAAGCAGAGAAGCCCCAGGATGCAGAACAGGGGATTCTTCCAGTTTGGAAAGAGAAGTGTCCTAACCCTGAGATCCTGGTTTTAGGCGTCAGAGTCAGCAGTCAGCATTTCAGCAAGGAGGGTTAAAAGGTCCTGTCTTCTCCAGGACAGGTGAACATGACCCCTTTGATTCCCTGGGATGTACAGAAGCATTAACTTCCATTACCTGTGCTCATTTTAATAAAAGCAAGAAAAACCCCCAAACAGGTTAAGCTGATCTTTCTGATTTGGGTGAAACATTCAACCCTTCACTAAACAGAGTTCAGCTGACACAAGCATTGATCTTACTGGAAGGGATATATTTGTAAACAGAAAAAGTACGTGTTGAAGAGAAATGAGGTATTTTGGATGGCTGCTTGAAAAGTTATGTGTTTTTTTTCCAGGAGTATCCATAGGGCATTACTGGATAACGCCAAGGGTGCAGATGTGTGTAACAAATGGCAATAATGTTGATAACTAGGAAGTTCTACCTTGAAATATTTCCAAATATTTCATAACCATGAGTTGTTCTTTGCTTTGCCCCAGGGGAATATCTGACTTGCCAGAACAAACAACTCACCTCATGCTTTTGACCACTTTTTCCTGGCTCTGCCTACACACAGACACTGCACCACTTACTGAGCAGCACAAGAAAATCGCGGTAGAGGACGCTCCAAAATCTGTTGTTGAACAACACCCGTCAACCAGATCACCAATAAAGCTTTTTTAATTGTAGGGTCCATGATTGCAGACACATTCTCTGCTCCTAGACATGCATCAGCAATGTGGCAAAAGACAGCCACTAATTGTCAGTATAAAGCAGAACTAAAGAAAAGTTTACAAAGGGATAAGAAGGATTTTCCACTCAAAGCAGGGGCGAACAGATGAAGAGGAACTTTAAATTAGCTTTAAAAGGAAGGTTGTATCAGGAGGAATATAATTACTTTCTTGGAGTTTCATCAAGACTTGGGAGTCAATGCCTCTACTCTTGCAGAATGGTGTAGTGGGACTTTTAATGACCACAAATGGTCAGGACATTGATTTCACATTCCAGGTGAAAAATGGCACCTCCAAAGACACATTGTTGTCTCTGCTCTTCCTAAAATCACACTGGGGACTGCGTCTGCCTTGACTTGGAAGAATTAATAGTGTGTATTGAAATACCATTGTGAGACACAAGATATTTCCCTGGTCTTAAACTGGATAGTTTCTCAGATTTGTTAGCGTGCAGCAACATAAACTGGCTACATTTAGATAAAATATAGGGTTTAAATTCTGGATTCAGTTTCTCTATGATTAATTTGATAGATTTCAGAGAAGGCTTTGTTTTCTTTATATCACATGCTTTTAACATATCTTTTGGGTAGAATTGTTCCCTATGCCAAGTAGAGATCAAAATGGTTAAAACCAATTTCATCTTTTAAAACCCTTAAACTACTGAAAACTATTAAGCTTTCAAAATGATACTTCTATATTTTATCTTTCACACGGTAAGCAGCAAATAAATACAATGCCATCTTAAAGCTTCACACTGAGCTTAGCTACCTAACAAGGATCACACATTTGCAGCAGAAATTCTGCATAAACAGTCTCTGAATGTGCTATTTAAGTACAAGCTAAATACTCTTTTTTTAGGAAGTGATGTAACAAGTTCATATGTAAAAATCTATTTCTATGCAATGTGACATTCTGGAAGATTAGCTGACTGAAATAAAGGACATGAGCAAACATGCTTGTTGTTTTCTCCCACGATTATTTTTAAAAGCCACATTTTTCAGTATTCTAAATTTGCTACTTCTGAATTTTTTTTATTCCTCCTTAGGTATGAGGAAAGAAATCTCTATGTATTCAGTGATAATCACTTGCCACCAAAACTGTTCAAGTCCAGTGTACATCCTGTGTACAACTAATACCCCAAATTAAACCTGCCCTCATAATTGTGACTAATTTGTATATTTTATAAAAAATTAAGTTTTATTTACCTTCACCCCAATGTCTTTGAAGACAGCAATATTCTAACTTGCAAGTCAAAGCATAATTCAGGCCAAATTTTCACTCCTTGCACTTTAACTACCTTAACTACAACTCCCAACTAAGATTTTGGCCCCGTGTCTAAGTACCCACCAAGGACATCAGATGAAACTTCTCTCTCATACATGTGTTGCTCTGGTATTAAAGAGCAAGATAGAAATTAATAGGCGGAAGAAACACACCAATATCCATTTTAGAGATTGGTAATGGGGGGCATGGATGGGATGTAATTCAGCCAGGGTCATCAGGCAGAAATTCCAGGCCATGGAGAAGAAATGACGAAAGATCCCCCTCTGCTGCTTTGCTCCAAGGTCAGACCCTGCCTTTGTGGATATGGCTGTTGCCATGTTTTCTGGGGCAAGTGTTACATTTTGAAAGTTAAACGCTTGGAAGTGAAGAAAAAAAGCACTAT
Source organism: Dryoscopus gambensis (assembly GCA_013389985.1). NCBI lineage: Eukaryota > Metazoa > Chordata > Aves > Passeriformes > Malaconotidae > Dryoscopus > Dryoscopus gambensis. The sequence goes on along the minus strand of WEIT01038581.1, from coordinate 21,649 downwards.
GGGTACAGGATTTGGCTCCCTAGGACACAGCAAGCAGCAGGAAGAGCATGGGGGAGAATTCACCACAGTACCAACTCCAACACCCTCACCCTGTTCGTACAGGAAGAGAAAGAAGTGATGCACAGGCAACTGCCTCAGGGAACTCAGTAGGAGGAAAATACCCTCTGTCTCTCTTCAAAATGAGAAGAAAGATCATCCAAAACAGAGCAGATGTTCCTCCCCATATGCTCATTGAACCTGCTGTAATCTCCCAGGGTAGAAAATCTTACACATTTGGTATTTGACTGACCTGTAGCTCATGCTACAGTGCCACTGGTGCACTGTTACTTTACCACCACCTCTTCTCACTGTGCCAAGCAAAGGAGGGGAATCACACCCAAAGTCTCAGCAGCAACTTCAGGTCAAACTTAGTTGAACAAATATAGAACTGCAGGAGAATTCTGGGCCATGTGCTAATTCTGTAGAAGAATTATGGAGTCATAAAACGGTTTGGGCTGGAAGATCATCCCATGGGCTGGGAACCTTCTATGAGACCGGGTTGCTCAAAGCGCCATCCAACCTGGCCTTGGACCCCTTTAGGAATGGGGCAGCCACAGCTTCTCTGGGCAACCTGTGCCAGGGCCTCACCACCTTCACAGGGAAGAATTTCTTCCTAATATCTGATATAAGTCTACCCTCTTCAGTTTAAATCTGGTACCTCTTCTATCACAACACTCCACAATAGAGTCCCTCCTCTTTCTTTTAGATCCTCTCTGGTACCAGAAGGTGCTATAGGGCTGCACTGAGCCTTCTCTTCTCCGGGCTGAGAAACCCCAAGAAGTCATACATTCAAAAGGTTGCATGAGGTATATGCAAAAAAGACATAGAAATTATTCAAGTTCTATAGATGGTGATAGACTAGATTATTTCCTTAGTGTCTGACATGTTGTACAGGGCTTCAGAAAGTATCTTCTGATATTTAAGGCTTTGTCTGTGTAGGGTGAGAGGCACTTAAATTGTTAAGTGTACAATTTACACACATGTCTTTGTGATGAGCCATTGGTTGGGTCAAATGTTGATGTCTTCAGTGATGAATGCTAAAAAGAAAAAGCCACCCTAACAACTGTTTTCTATTGAATGTCCACACCTCACTCTTCCTGCCCATATTTCCCTCACAAATCTCACAATGCCAACAGTTCAAAACTCTGGTATTCCCTGGTGCCAGATGCTTTTACTAATATAAACGAACTTCAAGCCACTCAAAAAGTTTGGAGACTTTATTTAAACTTATTTCAGAGAAGTAACTCTTGATTCTCTGCCAAGAAGTGCCAAGCTTGGAAATGGCATCTCATCCCAGTCTCAAAATACTTTACTGAAGCTAAACAACTTGGATACTTCAGCTATTATGCATTCAAATAGTTACTCATTTTCTTAGCCAATGCAGACTGGGCTGAGACAGGCATTTGGGGATCTCTGAAGTTTTGTGAAGCTGAAGGACTTCTAGAAGAAAGTGAGATGCTAAGTATAGGTACCCTGGGAGAACTAACATAAATTAGGAAGGGGATGGTCTTTTTTGCCCAGTTCAGTATGCAAAAATACAGGAATGGCATTGGCAACTACCAGGGGGAAAAAAAAACCGCAAACAAAACCAAACAAATTAAAAAAAACCCCAAACCAACAGAAACACCCCCCAAAACAACAACCCCCCTGAAAAATCCCACAAATCTCCGGGCTTTGGGTGACTGTAGGCTCTTCCTACTTTCAGTTTTGATAGCAGTACACTCTCACTGTATTTTTCCACTCAGAAGGAGCAAATTCCAGAAATCCCGCAAGGTCAACTCCTGCTGAAGTTCCACACTGTAGGAGGGATGCTGAGCATGGCCACACACTGTACCATGGGCAGATGCAAACTCCCCTGCCTACACTACCAGCTATGGAAACAGAAACCAGCTCTGCAAAATGCTGCCACTACCTTGACCCTGACTCTGGAGAAGCATTCAATGGCTTTGGAAAAGCCGCTGCTCTTCTACAGAAGAGTTTTTTTCGGATGGATACAGAAACTACTGAAAACAGCTTGTCTACCTGGAACTCGAGTGTAGCCGACACTTCCTTCAGACATCTGTCCATATTGTCTTTTCATCCACCTGCTGCAATAGTTACTTCCTTTTCCTAGTTGTTAGTCAAGGTAAGTTTACTTCTTAGCTCCTTTCTGTCCTGACACCTCCTCCTCGTAATCTAAAATACTGATTATTTTAGATTAACACTGATGCCAGGTTGAAATAAGGAATAGGAAAAATGTAGAAAGGACTCTGAACAAGCCTGCCAGCCAGCAGTCTATGTCCCACTAGCTGCAGTTCAAGACAGTCCTCATACTATTTCCATAAATACTGCGGTATCTTCTGGAGTATCTCAGCACGAACTGCAACAGATGTTGGACGCTATTATTTCTTCATTCTTGCTCATTTGTTTTTCATCTGTTATTTTTTGCCTCCTTTTTTTCCCTCTTGCCACCTGTCCTCCCACAAATCAGAAATGTTAAAAACAACACAGTCAAGTTTTGTTCGTATTGGTCCATCTACCACTGACCAAAATTAATGGGACAGGAGAAGAAAAGAGATTAAGATCTAACTCCCTGTCTTATTTCTGACCTTAAAAGGATGGGTTGAGTTTATTTTTTACAACGCTAACCAGAGAGAATAAATCTGCTGAGCTGTCCACCTCAGGAAGTTGAAGTACACAAGTACCATTGCTCTCTAACAAGTTCATAAATGCTACTGAACAATATATTGATGGTGTTGTGAAATTACGATATAAAGTGTTTTAAAGTGTAAGTTACCAGTGATATAAATCTACAAGCAAGCCCTTTTCTCTCCAGCCACATCCAAACCCAAAGATGTTAAGATAGTTCTTTAATGGCAAAAACTATTAGGCTGCAATATGTAGCAGGTTCATCTATTAATCATCAGACCATTTATGTTCTGTAATTCTACCACAGTTAAATAACATGGACTACTAAGTACCTGAATCGGCTATTAGCAAGCATTCCTGCTCATTAAAACTCACTTATTTAGACTTTAGCAATGGTAAATGTAACCAGCCCCGGAGGAGTGTCACAGTGCTTGGAAATGGCACATTAAGCTTCATTTACCCTGCTACACTCGAAGGCAGAGGGGGAGGGGAAAAATACAGTGATGGTCCATAACAAAGCTCAGAAGCTTTTTGAAGCTGCATTAAGAAAATGACAAATCTTACAAAGAGAGCCATAAAGCTTCCTCAAGTACAACAGTTTGGCAAGGAGCTATTTATCATAGTTTGTTGAAAAGACTCCTACGTTTGATACTATTGGACTGTGAGAGATGATTATTAAATGTAATTACAGAAATAGCACAGAAATAATAGTTTATTGCAGAGCATAAGCAACACTGTATTAACAAAGAGGAGTGGGGAACATGTTCAGCATTTGCAATGGTATCATTAGCTTTTCTGAGAACACATACATAAATGTATACACACTTGATTCCATGTTGGCTTCTTCTAACCAGAATTATCCTTCAAGAATTTCTGATCTGGGTCAGTGCATCTGTCTATACTTGGAGTGAGAAAAGGAGCCAAAGTGGATTGCTATTTGGGTGTCAGCTTTTACTCCTTTCCTACTTAACACAGATTTATTAAAAAAAAATCACAGCCTGCTGTCAAGAAGTACGGCTTACATTTGCTTATTAGCAGCCCTGTAATAGATACATTTTTTGCTACAGTGTTGCCATTTGAAGTGAATGATTTATTTAGAACATGCCAGTTATCACGAGATTCTCCACGCAGTAAAACAACAAGTTTTGTTTTCTTATTGCTACCTACAGGAATGAGTTTAATTTCTATTATACCTATACCTTGACATGTTTGCTTGTGTACCCAGACATCAATATTACCTTTTCTTTTTGCTGTGAGTGTTTCCACCCAATTTCTTTCCACTCTTGAATATATCTGCCACTCACTTCTTGTGCATTATTGTCCATCTTGGTGAAACCCCATTTTTTAAAACCATACGGTTCTTTCAGAGAGCCTTCTCTGCTGATTTGGGAAAGGCATCCACACTTTTCCGAAACTACAAAGACAAAAAAACTTAGAAGCACAGCTTCTTACAACTGAGGCTATAGTTTGTGCCAGCAAGCAGGGCAAAAAACCAGTCCTAGCTCAGCAGTTCAAAAGATCCCCTCTGGTCCACCAAGTTTTAGGCTAAATTAACTCTGCTGCTGGCCCAAGACTGAAACATTTTGAAAAACTCTGTTTTGGAAAGAAGGCATTCAGTGACAGATGGGTTTTATTTATTTTTGGGTAAAAGGAACAGCTTAAAACAGGTTGGGAACATGGGAGAGCCTCCTGGCACATCAAGACAAAGGCTGAAAGCATCTGACATACTAAAGAGATGCAGAAATTACCATCACAAGACCATGCACATGTTCATCGATAAGGTGGTGCACACTGACCCCTGCTCTTTCAGTAATGATGTTTTGGAACAGGAAATACAGTCAGTAGTTTTGAAGCTCAGCAGCCTCCTTTAAGCATCTGTGCTCCCTCTTTAGTTCACTGTGTAACAACAGCTTAATGCATTACAGGCAAGGCTGCACTCAAAAACAGGAGCTGCGTGCACTCAGCTGAAAGAGAAAAGTCAGGCTGTAAATCAGGTGCAAGAGAAGAAATCAGAGTCTACCTTTAGGCACTCACATTTCTGGATTTTGTTCAAAGCAGCATTTTCACATTGTCTAAAGAGTCACGGGTTACATTTTCGAGGGGTTTGAATCTAAAAAACTTGTGGATAGATTGCTAACAAAGATTTCCAACCATGCTGCAGAATCCTCAGGAGCTCGGTACTGATTATATTGAGATGCTTAAGAAAAAAATCCTGCTAGCCATCTATCTGCATCAGGAGATAAGCGGGGGCATTTGGGAAAATCTCCCCTGGTCACACCACATCACTGGTGTAAAAGAAAACAAGTTTTCCTTTCGAAGGTTTTTGACTTGTTTGCAAAAGACAAATCATGGCTGCAGCACTTTTCAATTGACAATTATCTTGCCATAATAGCTGTAAAAATAAAATAAAATCAACACGGATGGAATTTGAAGTAGGAGACCTAAATTATACTTTACTTTATTTGTAAAATTGCACCTCTGCTCAAAGTTGCTCTGCACACTACACATATGCCAGGATCTCTTAATCTGCTGCTTATGTGCTGCATATTGCAGTCGTGTGCAATTACAGTTAGCTGTAATTAAGAACAATCACTACTTTTATTTCTCCACTTGTTCTTTAAAAAGAACAGTTGTAATAAAACTTCTCCCCCCTCTTTTTTTTTTTTTTTTAAGGTGAATATAATTATACATCCTTATAACATCTCAAATAATTAGTTTCTTCTGGAACAATTTTCATTTTAACTGTCAGATCTGCCATCTATAGTCAATAGAACACATTGTAAAAAAATTCTATTATTAACCTTTTTTCACCCTGTAAATCTGCAAAAGAACTTGAAGAAATTGAGGAATTCATTGCTTGAACATTGAAAGACTAAATCCAACTAACACCCCTTCCCCAGAAATACCTTCTTAACCATGCTGAAAAATTATTATTATTATTATTGTACTAGCTAACTATAACAATAATAAATTAAAGCTGGATATAAAAGGTATTTGTCATCTCTCTATATTTTACATGCTACTTTCCAGCCCTATTCTCATAAAAAATCTCTCTACTGTATCTTTGTTTAGAATCTTCCCATGATTACTAACCATGCAGACTGCAGGGAAAAGTAATTAAGTTTAATAGAAGCCACCCTCATTTTTGAAGCTGCCCTCAATTTAAGCCATAGAAGGAGAGTAATTAAATTTAACGCGTGCCACAGCTTTTAAATGAAGATATGGCATGTAAAAATCTCTCACTCTGTAAAGTGTCTTTTCTGAACACTGCAAAATAAGTGTTGTGATGCAAAAAGATAACAAACTACAACCACCAAGTCATGTTAAGCTTTCTTTTTCTACTGGCCATCTCTTCCAAAGGGGCAGGCCTTTGTGTAGTTTAAGAACAATGTAGTTAAATCACTGGAATTGAGAAGCTTGCAGTGGCTTATCCATCCTATGCCCATGTTATCTGTTTTGGTTAACTTTAGATGAAAGTCTTGCAGCAGGGCCCACCTTTTACACGTTTTTTACAGATGTAACAGGTTTCCAGCTACAGCAGAGACTTCTGGCACAGACATTGTTTACTAAGAAGATCCTCCCCCAAAGTAGCTGCAGTAGAAGCAGGGACTAATGACATTAATTTCCAGACACAGCCACAGATCTCCCGTGTATGACTTCAGTCTTAAGTCATCAGAGGAAAAAAAATGAGATTAGAAAAGGCTCAGTTATTTTCCCAAACAATAGTCTTACTACTTCTACATAAAAATTCAGATTACAAACCAGGACTCATGAAAATATTTCACCCTTGCAAAGAGGAACTTACTGAAGGAGGGGCTCTGAGACTGAGAGTTATTTCCCTTCCTCAGCACTGCAGGCTCGCTCTATCTGTATAAACAAATGTTTCCTTGCAGAGAATCACAGAAGTTTCATCAACTGATTTAATACAAACAGGGAATTTGAAGGCTTGAATTACTGTGAAAAAGGGAATATAGATGCCTAAAAGTCTTTGTTCAGAAGGTTAGACCAAGATCCTAAATTTATAATTCATTCACAAAAGGGCTCCCAAACTTCTACCACGCAGTCTCCTCTCCTGAACACACTTCAGTACCTACTACTAGGCTTGAACAAAACTTCTGGGCTGAAAATGAGACCAGATCTGAAAAGACAAAACCTGAAGCAGATTTTCAAATGCCTTTGGGTCCAAAGGCTCTCCCAAAAGACAAGCGAGTGCAAAAAAGAAGAAAGAAAGAAAAAGTAGGAGAAGTAAAAGTCGAGAGAATAAATAGATCCTCTGTTTCAGTTTTAAAACCCACCACAAATCTGCCATGTACTTTCTCAAGAGGGGGGTTGAGTACTCTATTTTAGCAGTGTAGAGAACTGATGCCTGGTGCACACCCAGCATTGCAGGAACCTGTCTGTACACAGGTGAGACTCACACACATTTCATCTGCAAGCATTTCTTTACCAGATTATCAAAAATGAACTCCTATAACAATAAACAAGAGGCAACCAGGGTTTCATGTCTATCTCCCTGACAAAGCCCATGATCCCATATCCATTAATCCACAGATTGATCAATAAGTAGATGCACACTTGAAATCTTGAAGCCACTGCTAATATAAATTGCAAGCAATTTGAGGAAAAGAGACTGTATTTGTAGCTATTTTTAGTTTGAAACGAAGAAGATATTTGTTTATCCATATCATGACTAAAAAAAAAGTTAGATTTTTTTGGTTTTAAAGTAACAAAATAGTGACAAAATTGCTGTTTAAATTCTAATTTTTACTCAATTATATATTAAAGTGATCCTACCAGATGCTGGAACTAAAGCGATATGATTTTGCTGTATTTATATTTAGGCTGCAAAACATTTCAACATTTACGAAGAGAAGAAAGTTCTTTACTAATGCCAGAAGAATAAACTCAAATGCCATTGCACATGATGGCTCTTAATAGCTGGTGCAAGGAGAGGAGAAATGTCTCTATAACAACAGTATCAAGGAAACGTGTGTTGCCAATATCACATCGCAACAAGAAAATTTTAAAAAAGTGTTTGTGGAGAGTTTTAGCATGACGACATAACATCCACATGCTTTCAAATGCTCGGGATGGATGCAAACCAAGACAAGCAGTGGTCTGTTTCCTCCTGTCCCCTAATCTGAAATGCCTCTTCCCATCCAAACCACCTGCTGTTCATGCCTTCTGCTTTTCTCACACATTTCCCAATCAATACTTAGGCTCTTCTGCTGCTGGCTACCAAAAAGACAACTCCCACTCTCCTCTAATATGCCCTCAGGAGCTTCAGCAGAAATACGGGTTGTGGACTGGCTGGCCAGAAGATTATGGAGAAAAAATTAAACCAAACACAAAATCAAATCTTTAGGAGCCTCTCTCCTCCGTTCCCATCCACAGTGATTGCTAGGCTTAAAATACAACCCCCATCCCTCATCTCATCCTCTCTTTGAAAGCTCTGGGTCTCGTGGGGTGCTGCTGCAGTTGGCAAGTGCTCCAAATGTTGGTGGGATGCAGCTCAGCCTGTGATGCCAGAGCAGCAAGGCTACCCCAGGGCACCGGCATGCGCCACTCAACTGGTTAAAAATTGAAACCGAGCAAACGGGAAATTTTCTAACAAATGCTTTGAGATTATGGAGCACACGTTACAGCTGTAACCACCCACAGTTCCCTCCTACAGAACAGAAACACTGACAGCAAAAACCATTCACTGCAGAAGCTGAAAAATAACAGAAAATGCAGCAGTAAGGATGAAATTGAAGGCTGTAGGTATTTTCTGCAAGAACTTCTGCAAAGCAAGAGAGGAAGTTTGCAAGACACAACAGAAGAGAAAGCACAGTCTTGGTTTGCAAGTTCATGAGATGTGCCAGGACTGGTGCGCAGACCTGCACTAGTTTCGGTGTTCATCACCCATTTCTTACTCAAGAAGGAAATTATATTTTACTGTAAAATGGTGCAGTAGTGGGCGGGAAGGGAAGGACAGCCTCTTCTTTTTGTTATTAAAAATAACTAAACTAGACAAAACCTCGGATAACCTTAGTTAAAATTTTTTCCAGGTCTCCGAGGACAATGGAGAAAGAGCAGGGATTCAATGTGCCATTCAGCAGGGAGAAGAGCTGAGCCTTCTAAAATGCTTTTGAAAATGAAAAAATAAAAGATAAAATAAAAGCAAAAGTATATGCTTTCCACCATGGAACTAATTTTTTGTGTTCACTACTTGCAGCGATCATTCAGCTCTGTGGATCAAAAAAATCTTACTGCTACCAATGTGCCTGGTCAATCAGCAGGATATTCTGTTTCAAATATGAGATCTGAAGTTGTTTCTTTGATTTTTTTTCAGAAGTGCGACATAATTTTCCCCTTCTCCCAGTGCCAATCATGTTCAGGTAAATGTTACAGCTTCCGCAAGTGGAAATTAAAGACAATTATAACCTGGCTAACCTACTCTGTCATTAAAATGCCTGGCACAACTCATTTGCCCATGGAGTGGAGATTTGCTGCTATGATATTCACTTGAGTAGGGAAATGCTCATCTTTAGATGCTGTGGTCTTGCTGATTGCTCTGATCAAAGAAGGCAAAAATGGAAGTGCTTTATTTGCCCCTGTAGGAAGGAGCACTGCAGTGTAAGTGTAAGAATTTATTGTCATGTTAGTCACTAATACCATCTGAAGAAATAGCTTCCATCTGTTCCAAAAATAGCACCACAATGCATGCATGTTTAGGAAAATTAAAGATTTGTCTTTCTGGTACCAAGTGCTTGCAGTGACCACACCACCTGCACAAGGGAAAAAATAGGACCAGTGGGTTAAAGGTCTTAATAGACACACCTTAGGGGGTACTTCCAACTGATGTTAGGGGCTTCTTATGTATGAGATCCAGCTTAAGTCGTTGCACCTCCATGGCAGGTGGAAATTGGGTGCAACTCACAGAGTTGTAAACAAATCAATGTCAAAGAGAAAAGTACTCAGAAGAAGGAAAAATAACAATCAGCAGAAGTCCTTTAAAAGCAGTCTCAAATGCAGAGAAGAGAAACCTCCAGCCCAACCCTCCTGTCCACAGTAGACAGCTCAACAACAGCTTATTTCCAGATGGGGAGTCTGTATTTGTGAGAACTCCCTACAGTTGCTTTATATTATATATAAATTATAGTCTCTTTGTGCCAGAAGCAACCCTTTTTGTTGCATTTACAGATAGCACAGAGCACAGCTACAGCTTTGAGGTGATGCTGTAAGTGTTTCAGTAGGGAAGAAACCCTCCGAAACCAAACAAGGAATGTTTCAGTAGAAGTAAAAATTCCCTTATTGAAGTTTTACCCTATTTAAAGTCTTTACTTGTTTAGGTTTAAAATGTTATATTAGAGACGAAAGAACAGGGGCATTTTCCCCCAGCTCAATTCTTCAGGAAGGAGGGGAATCAGAGCAGCTCTGCCATCCTGCTGAGAGGTGCAAAGCTTTCTTAGATATTATTAGTTTATGAAGCCATGGGCAAAGCTCCTCATATACAGAGGGTGTGGGAGGTGTGGAGTGCACTGGCCTATTTGAACAACTGGGACATATCAGATGAATGAGTTGCAACCACCTGAAATCCTTAATAAAGCCCTGATATCCAAGCATTCACTTATGTTTGTGGACCAGATTGCCATAAGTGAAATTTGAGCCAGAAGACAAATCCCACAAACAAAACTCCCACTCCCTTTTCATTGAAACATGACCTTTTCATTTCACGAAATGTGTGTCAACTTAAATCTTGTCAGCCTGACCCCAATCTGTCCTATTCCCCGATTCTGTGGAGCTCTTTGCAGAAGCCATTCCCACCCCAGGCTATGATCTCGTCAGATCTCATAAGTGAAACGGGGCCAGGTCTTCCCAGGACTGCAGGAGACACCTCTGAGGGAACCCCAGATGCTTCAGGAAGTTCTTGGTGGTGACTCTCACACGTAACGCGCCTTGAGTTCACACCAAATCCACGCCCCACAGCAACAATAAGGCCGTAAGCCTTCTAAACCCCTTGTATTTTAAATAGGGAAAACCAGAACTTAGAATCACTTTTATAAACTCCAGAGACATCTCCCCATATGTGTGACAGTGACAGTTATGCTACCATGTCAACTGTTGAAGTTCTCACCTCTTACTCTGATATTATCAACATGCGTGAGATTTTGCCCATCATTTTTAATAAAAAAAGAAAGAAAAAACCGAAATGCATAAAAAACCCCCCCAGAACTCAGAAAGCTGACTGTTGTTCTTGCTTTTTCCCTACCATTGCTGAGGTTTATCTCCATACTTCCACATCTTTTCCTGATGGGAGTCTCAGTGGCCCTTCCTTGTTTTACTTCCAATAACGTGCCTTTTTAATTTTCTTCTATTTTTAGATCTCTTCTAGTCTGGTTTACTCCCAGTACTCAGTTCACAGTCACCTCCTCTTGCTTTTTCACTCACCTTTTACATCATGTTCCTCTTCCCCAGCTTGCTTTATTCTGACAATTCTGATCTGTCTTCATACACTTAACCCCAGAAATACAGTTTCCTATTTCACCTCCCCTACTATCAATCAATAAAATTCAAACACTAGTATTTTATCCATTTCACAAAACTTTTTTAGTACATCAGGGCTGTTTCATAAAGCTCAATTTTCCCCCAAACCATGTCAGCAGTGAACCTGGAATATACATAACAACCTGGTGCACAAAGTACCAATATATTGCAATATTCAACTATAACAAATTGGCACTTCAATTACTTCTTACTTCAGGTCTATGTGCCACAGACGACTCAGAAGTTGTTTTGACATAGACTGCACCCTCCCTCTTATTTAGCAAGTGACAAACACACAATGTCCCAGAAAATAAGGCCAAGCATGAAGCTGGTACATAAGGAACAGTCAGTAATTTTATGTATGACTCTCTGATAAGGAGAAGTACAAGCACAAGTATTAGCTACACCGTTAATGGTTTTAATCTTTCAGTGCTGTTTATCTGAAAGGTTCCCACATCACTGACTTGGGGTGGAGAAAAAAGATTAAACTAGCAAGTATAACAGAGCTTGATCCTTCAAAAAAGAACTTTCAGCAGAAAAAAGAAAAACACTGGAAAAAGATCGATTTTCAAAGTGAGTCATGGAAATCATAAATTCCTATACTCTGTTTTAAAGTGTTTTCTACACCAACAAAACCCCAAACCTGTCTTGTTGAGCTGTATAAAGCAAGCCAGCACATGTGGATTGTAGCTTTTTTAGCTATCACTAAATAAGCTCTACTTGTTAGGTTTCTAATCACAGGCTTTCCACTGTTTTCCACTTTGGTTATTATGTGAGATGCATTCACAGGGATCTCAAAGAACAGTTGGAAGACTACAGATATAGTACGTGTGTTCTCTGAAATTTCATTATGTATAGATTAACACCTCCAAACAGGCACCATCCTACACAATGGCAGCCAGAAGTAGAGAACAACAACAAAAAAAGCAAAGACATAGACTTCAGACTGAAATATTTCCTTGGCTTAGGTTTATTTTTTGACTTGAGTTTACATACATGAAGAATTAATACCTTTACACTTATTTTTTTAACAAGCTGTAGATCTTTCTTTTCCCTATTATTTCCCTGAAAACAAACAAAGATTTTTATCCAATGATTATGAATTGAGGAGATAAACAAAAACAGATCATGCCTTCACCAGCCTCCTGTGTTTTCACTAGGGAAAAATCTCTGAGGACTTCACAAAACTTCCACTCTGATGGGCGGTTGCAAGAGCTGAGAAATAACTTGTCCAATCACAATATTAGCATTCACAGGAAGCTCCAGAAATTACATATACACACAGAGGGTTATTTAACTGCACGTTCTTTCATTTCCCCTGGATGAAATCGCTACCACGCTACAAAGAGGTGTAATTAATTGGCACTGCAAACACACACAGACACACACAGGCAGCACTAGCCTGTCTGACCCACTCCCGTGCTCAACCACTTTAGGCGCACAGACCATTTAAGTGGGGGCATTTCCTTGCCCTCCCCATCTCCAAAGTCCATCCAGAAACAATTAGTGATTCTGAACTTAGTTTTCCAAATGCATTTTGTGTTCAAGGTAGCACTGCTCCAGCTCACACTCAATCTTACACTGTAGAATTGTTTATGTTGGAAAAGAAAGTTAAGATTATTAAATCCAGCCATTAACCCAGCACTGCCAAGCCCACCACTAATCCATGCCCCCAAGTGCCACACGTCTTTTTTAAATCCCTCCAGGGATGGTGACTCTACCGCTGCCCTGGGCAGCTTGTTCAAGTGCTTGACAACCCTTTCAGTGAAGAAATGTTTCCTAACATTGAAGCTAAACCTCCCCTGGTGCAAGTTAAGGCCATTTTCTCTTGTTCTATTGCTTGTTACTTGGGAGAAGAGACCAACTCCCACCTGGCTGCACCCTCCTGTCAGGGAGTTGTAGAGATTGACAAGGTCACCCTTGAGCCTCTTTTTCTCCAGGCTGAGCCCCTCCCCAGCTCCCTCAGCTGCTCCCCACAGGACTTGTGCTCCAGCCCTTCCCCAGCTCTGCTCCCTTCTCTGGACACGCTCCAGCCCCTCAATGTCTTTCTTGCAGTGAGGGGCCCAAAACTGAACCCAGGATTTGAGGTGTGGCCTCACCAGTGCCGAGTACAGGGGGATGATCTTACTGTTAAAGAATGAGGCAAAGAAGACGTTAAATACCTCAGACTTTTCTTCATCTTTCATCACTGTATTTTCCCCTGCATCCAATAAAGGATGGAGATTCTCCTCAGCCCTTTTGTTGTTGTTGATTTATTTACAAAAACATTTTTTTGTCCATTTCGGCAGTAGCCAGATAAATTTCTAACTGGGTTTTGGCCCTTCTGATTTTCTCTCTGTGTAACCTCACAACAACCTTTTAGTCCTCCTGCATTGCTTGTCCCTTCTTCCAAAGGTCACAAACTCTCCTTTTTCATCTCTGACTTCCAGCTAGAGCTCTCTGTTCAGCCAGGCCGGTCTTCCCCACCAGCTTTTCATTTGACATATAGGGACATCTGGTTCCTGTGCATATAGGATTTCCTTCTTGAAGAATATCCAGCCTTCCTGGTCAACTTTGCCCCTTACGACTGCCTCATAAGGGACTCTCAACCAGTATCCTTAACAGCACAAAGCCTGCCCTCCAGAACAGTTCTGCTGACCCCCCGCCCCCTTACTCCAAGAATCTAAAACTATCATTTTGTTGATCACTGTGCCCAAGATGGCCTCAGACTATCACACCACCCACAAGTCTTCNCAAAAACATTTTTTTGTCCATTTCGGCAGTAGCCAGATAAATTTCTAACTGGGTTTTGGCCCTTCTGATTTTCTCTCTGTGTACCCTCACAACAACCTTTTAGTCCTCCTGCATTGCTTGTCCCTTCTTCCAAAGGTCACAAACTCTCCTTTTTCATCTCTGACTTCCAGCTAGAGCTCTCTGTTCAGCCAGGCCGGTCTTCCCCACCAGCTTTTCATTTGACATATAGGGACATCTGGTTCCTGTGCATATAGGATTTCCTTCTTGAAGAATATCCAGCCTTCCTGGTCAACTTTGCCCCTTACGACTGCCTCATAAGGGACTCTCAACCAGTATCCTTAACAGCACAAAGCCTGCCCTCCAGAACAGTTCTGCTGACCCCCCGCCCCCTTACTCCAAGAATCTAAAACTATCATTTTGTGATCACTGTGCCCAAGATGGCCTCAGACTATCACACCACCCACAAGTCTTCCTCTGTTCACAAACAGCAGATCCAGAGGGGCACCTTTCCTAGCTGGCTTCCTCACCAGCTGTGTCAGGAAGTTCTTCCACACACTCCAGGGACCTCCTAGACTGCTTCCTCTCTGCTATACTTTATTTCTGGTGTACACCTGGATAAGTTGCAGTCCCCCATGAGAACATGGGCTAGTAATTGTGAGACTTTTCAGCTCCTTATTAAATGCTTTGTCTGTCTCTTAATCCTGGTTGGGTAGCCTAGAGCAGAAACCCACCAGGATGTCTGCCTTATTGACCTTTCCCCTGATTCTTACCCATAAACACTCAACCTTGTCATGGCCAAGCTCCAGACAATCAAAACACTCCCTAACCTACCCTATCATCTCTCCTTGCCTGTCCCATCTGAACACTTTATTGCCGTGCATTGCAGCACTCCAGTTGTGAGTGTCATCCCACCACATTTCTGTGATGGCAATTATGTCATCGTTTTCCTGCTGCTCCCTCGTTTCCAGCTCCTCCTGTGTGCTGCCCATGCTGCAGGCGTTGGTGTAGATGCTGTTCCTTTGGGCTACTGATCCCACCACCTTTGTAGAGAGAAGCCCCAACTCTGTGACCATTCTCAGGCACTTCCGTGGTTTCTAATACATCAGTTGTGTTTTTGCTACCACATGGATTTCCATCCCCTGGGAAGGCAGAACAAAGGACCTTACTAACACACTGTCCCTCAAGCACTGGTGTGCTACCCCCAGCTTATCTCTTGTAAGCCTAGTTTTATCCCCTTCCCTCTTCAAATCTAGCTTAAACTTCTCTTAGTGAGCCGTGCTAACTCCTGCGTGAAGTTCCTTTCCCCTCTGTGAGACAGGTGTAACCACACTGTTTCCAGCAGGCCTCGTGTCATGTAAACAGATCCATGATCAAAACGCCCAAATTCTTCCAGAAATACCAGGCTCAGAGCCAGGTATTGATTTGCTGGCTCTTCCTGTTTCTTCCTGCATCATTCCCTAAGGTCGGAAGGATATGGGAGAACACTACCTGTGCTCCTAGTTCCTTACCCATTTGTTCCAAGGCTCTGAAGTCTCTTTCAACCACCCTCAGACCTCTTGTTCAATTATTTGTTTTTGTTGCCTACCTGAAAAATCAATACTGAATAGTAATCACATCCTGGCTTGTACCAGACCCCAGCAGGACTAGGGAATTGTTCATCCCCCTGTGCTTGGACCCCACAGAGTGCTCAGACAGAGAATTGTGCCATATCCGCTCCTATGATCCAGCTAAAAGCAAAGGTGGGAGAAAGATAAGGGGTTTGGTGAGTGGCAGAACCAAAGGGGCCTCGTTACCCTTTGATTTATGTGTCAAAGTTGTCCTCCCACGCAAATTTTTGAATACCTAATACAGGTTGAAATCCTGACTTTATCTTGTAGAGGCCACTTTTTCTCCTCTGCAATGCCCTCTATTTTCATAGAAGTGGCAGAAATTAAATATATCTGAGACCTCTGTGCCTGTCAAATTTGGTTAAACTGTATTAACTGGCGTAAAAAGCCATAGAGACAAGAGATGGAAAAATAGGGGCTGACAGACAATTCAACTATATAATCCCTGCATCTTCAGTGAATGAGAGAGAGAGAGAAAAAAAGAAAAGAAAGGAAAAGGGAAAAAAATAATATGAAAGAAAAGAGGAGCATTAAAAAAACCCCGGCTACCACAACATGTTAGGAACAACCACACACCAGGTTTTTCCTATGGTGAGTCATTTAGATGCAAACCCTTCACTGCAACATCAAAGGATGCAGAGTAGTTTGCACTGAAGGAAGGCAGTAAAACCACCCCAAATACGAGAAGAAGGGCCAAAACAAACCAAAGCCAGATCTCAAATACCAAAGGAAAACCCAAAACTCTTCCAGGACTGACAGCTGACAAGCTTTGGATCAAGCTGACAGCCAGTCAGCCTATGATCAATGCTTTGGGCTGACTATGACATGTATATAATCAAATAAAAAAAATTTAAAGCAGTTACTACAGCTTAAGGGTGAACTCTGCACATCCAATAGAGCCCAGAAATTTTACCTGGGAACTCCGAGCCCTAAAAAGTAGTGGTTACCAAAACTCCATGCACGTGCTTAATTTCTTTTTGCTTGTGCTACAAGATTTCACCTCTGATCCAACAAAGCTCTTAAGCACGTGGTTAACTTTAGGCACTCGGCAACTGCAAATGAAGAGGAAAAAAATAAAAAATGCTTGTGCACTTAAGAGCTCATGATTTGTTAATCTTGCTGCTGCCTCTGGGCCTTTGTGAAGAGAAAAAAAATCTGAAAGGAAAAAAACCCCACCAATTTTAACTCTGAGCTTCTCTATGAATATAAAGTTGGTCGCTTTGAATTCTGTCATAAACCATTACATTTAAGTGTATAAAATTGTACACCAGGCGAACAGGCCTCTTTATTCCCTCCACTTGCAGCGGATGTAAGCAGAGGATCCAGCCTGCGCACAGAGCTTCTGTGTGAAACCTCCCACCAGCAGCAAGACTCCAGCACCATTTCTTGATCACAGTGGATCAGCAGGACTGCTAAAAATCTTTGCTGATGCTATAGAATAAAAGAAAAAAAAGGGGGAAAAAATCCCAGTATTTGAAATCCAGGCCTGATCACAGAAAGCTGCAAGAATTTCCCCCAATTTCAAAAGGATTTGCCGAACAGGAGGCTCATGCCTTGGTTCAGCCTTGCACGCCTCGGCTGGGCCAAGACACACCATCTGCTTCCCAGCAGCACTTGCTGAAAGTCTGTGGGAGTTCTGCCTCCAAAGTGACAACGTGATGTGGCCCATTGTCCTCCACAAAGCGAGCGCCTACACTTTTAATGGATGTCATTTGAGGCAGGCATTTTGGGTAAAACAGAAAAGGAAAAAAAAAAAATTAAAAATACAGCTAAGTGAATTTGGAGCTGAGGATTTGATCTGCATTCATTAGTCATCATCATTCTCAGAGATAAAAGATGATCCTGGTTAACCTGCAGGAATTTTGACCTATCCACACATGAGCCTTGCATTACTATCTCTTATTTCTGCTTCATCTTAGTGGGTGCTACGCTCTCCTCCATTCACAGAGAGAGGAGGAAGGTCCATTCAAGTACATTAGTAGAGACAGAGATTTAAGATGTGCAGCTATATCATCCTGCTGCAAACTTAATAAATAATCTAAAAATACTTTACCTGGCTGGAAAATTTCCAGACATGGAAAATTTCCAGACAATGTGTTTTATACTTCATTATTTCCAGGTAAATCTCTCAGAAAGAGAAGGTTAGCCCATACAAACATATATCCTGCTGATACAAATACATATTCTGTTCTCCTATTAGGTCGATTTCTAAGTCAATTTGAACAGTGTAAATTATTTTGGTGAAGCATACAATGTTGCAAAACACATTATGGGATTTCCTGAGCACCTAAAGCCAGACAAAATGTCCTAAGTGATCTTGCTTACACAGTTTGAATTTAAACTATTTTTTATTTTTTTCCTCTTTTTGTTTGTTTGTTTGTTTTTAAATTTATGCTTTGCCATATTCATTATTGCTTCCCATCAATGCAGCTGACATGGGTTATTGCATTACATATGCCAGCAGACAGACTCCTACCTCTTATAGACTGCTGCCTACATACTACAAATGTTTATTATTCTCAATGCACCAAGTGCCAGCTAAATCAATAGTTCAAAAGCCTTGTTCAATTCAAATGGACTTTACAAAGTACTGCACTGTAATAAACACATGCAGGCAGAATGTTTCCCCAATTTCTTATATGACACAACTCTTATTGCATAAGTAATACAACTACCATGTTTTTCTGACTATGCAGAGTCCCAGTTAAGTCAAGAATGAAATTATCCTATTAATCACAGATGAATGGGGTGTATTGACAATGACATATAGTAAATAAAGTGATAAAAGAGAAATACAGTGACAAAAATCCTCACAGAGATCACTCCTTATGTGTTGGGCACTGTAACCATTTGGACTGGTCTCCATTTCCTACTCAGCAAAATTTCCACACATTAGTGGTTTTATAGGTTCCAGAGAGTTTAAAGACAAAAAATGGCTACTAAATCGCCATGAAAGCAATAAACTTTCTTCTCCTGTGCCTAGATCCCCTCCACAGCCCCACTAATGGTCCTGCTTCACAAACCGTGTCGTTGGTTTGCATGAAGTTTTACTGAACCAAGACCAGGATAAAGAGATATTCAGCACCAGGATAGGCACTCTCATGAATGGACTGAAGGAGCCAGACAAAAGGCTGAGACTTCCAAAATGACCTTCAATTAAGTCAGTCTGGCTTATTAATACAGAGGTGATGGAAGATCTTAAACTTTTGCCCTAAATTGTTTTGCATCACTGAGCTCAATCCAGGTCCAAGTCCAGCTGAATGTTTAAAGTAAAATGAATCACAGATATCCTTAGAACTCAAGGATTTGCTCAAATTTTTTCAGCCTTTATTAAAATTCCATGCAAAATAAGAATAATAATTACCACAGGGCAATTCATCCTTTCTTTTTCCTGTTCTATTAGCAGATTGCAGTCAAAACAGAGCAATGACTCCAGCTCTCTTAAAAAAGTTGGCAAAAGAGTTATCAGCCAGGGATGGATTTGTAAGTACCAGCCTGCCCACTTTCTATCAATCAGATACTACTGGCAAAGCAAAAAAAGAAAGAGTGAGATAAGAAGGAAACATCTGTCAAGCAACATCCCAGACAAGCGAGAAAGAAGGAAAGCAGTCTGGAAAAAGGACAGGATAACAACAAAAAATTACCAGGGAGTAATTTTCCCAGTGTTGTACATTCCTTTTTGTCCCACTCTATGAATAGAAATTAGTCAGATAGCCCCAGTAGTGAGTTTGCTATTTGAGGCAACTTCTGGCTGAAAGGATTTTTTAGTGACAGATCATGTCTGAGGAGCCACACTTTGGCTGGTTTGACAGCTTTCAAGGCAGTTTCCCAGCACTTGAGCCACTTGAAGGAGTCATGACACTTCACATTTACAATGTACACGTTAGATAGCAGCAGCCAAGCTGATGTGCACAAAACACAGCAGTCCTTACCCCCGAGGAAAAAAAAACGACCTCTGGGCTTTGGTCACTTCTATGAGCACTTGAAGCACAAAAATGATTACACCCTTTATACAAAACTAAAGGCAGAAAAGGTGATGTCTGGAGGCATCTCTAACAGCTGCATGGGAAAAATATCGTATTTTCTTGATGTTGTTTTGAGTAGCCACAGGATCAGCAGGCTGTTGAATGCCTTGTGGTTATCACAAAACATTTTCGGTGGTAGAGGGAGAAGAGCTTGAGTTGTCCAACAATAGAGATTAAATGTTGAGAGATCAAGAAAAAGAGGTAAACTTCATTCTGATGTATGTGAAAAATATAAATGTGACTGAGATCTACACAAGCTTCCAATATTCTTTGAATTTTCAAGCTCATTTTATTCAAGTTTATTTATTTGCATAAGAAGCCTTTTAGAGCTGAACTTGCCACAGCACAGGAAAGGTGGGTCTGATAAATAGAGGGAGCTGTGTTTGTTGCCTTTTTTCTTTTTCTTATATAATAGTTCTTGACATATTTTATTTTAAAACTAACAATTCCTAAATAAAATAAAAAGAAAAAAATGCATTACGTAATTGTCTGCTAAACTGCGGATGACACAAAATTCATGTCCTTGCGCTGTCTTCCTTCTATCACTGGTCCTGCCTTATAATATAATTAATATATTATTGAAATTATATAATGTAATCTAATATAATAAGAAAAAAAATCCACCCCAAATTAAACAAAAACACTACCCTCTACATTGTTGAGTTTTCTCCAAATTTGCTTTTGGTTAGGACATACTTAGGCTGGAATCTCTTATGATGTCTCTCTGGCTGCTTACACATATAAATAGACTAAATGGGAATGAACGGGAGAGGGTTTTTTCTCCCTTTCAGTTTATAAGGAATCAGTTTGTAAATACTAGAATACAAGGCATTTTAATTTAAAGATGATAAAAAACCAGAGATGAAGTATACCTAAATTTGAACTGTCAGCTCACCCACACTGCAAGACAGAAACCACAAGAGTTTCAGGCTGAGGTTGAACAAGATTTCATGCTTACCCAGGTCAAAGTCATAAAATTTTAAATGTATGTTTTGGAAAGACAGGATACAGGATTATCAGCTCCTTCACTTTTATTGCAAGTCCCATGGTAGCACTTAGCAGGATGCTTTTTTTTGTGTGTTTGCTTTACAAATAAGTTTCTAAGACTCCCTTTAACTGAGAGGAAAAAAAACAACGCCCAAACCAAATAGGCAGCTTAACATCCCTGTATACCTTCAAGCATTTGAAAGACCTTCCCAGTTTCTTCTGAGGACCCATGCTGTAATGTTTTGGTGAGAATCTCCTAACAGCCTCCTTACTGTGCTGGAATGGATGGATTGCAGTCCTCATACAGATAATGCCTGCTTTTCTCAGCACGTTTTGGCTTTGCCATCACTTGGGAAGAAGGAGGTATTTTTCTTGAACACTGGAGGAAGACAGCAGCTGGTTTTCAAAGTGACAGTATCCCAGGGTTCACCCACAGCTGTGACCCTGGATCTGAGTCATGAGGGACCAGGACCATGGCTTGCTGCAGAATAGGTGCTGCTTTCAGGAGTTCAACAACATCCACCATCTGTTTACTCCTTGTTTAAGAGTCTGGGATTGCAGTGTCCCGTAAGACACTCATCCCTCAGATGTCACTGGGTTTGGATTGCTCCCGTGTTTTCTGCCTCAGGGATTCTCGTGTTTTTAAATGTTTCCCACAAAAGGCCACAGCTGGGACTTAAAATATCCATTTTGGGTTCCCTCCCTGCATCACTTGGGAAATAAAATCAACATGGCAACTGAGAAAGTCCTGCATCCATGGGTCCTTCTTCGAGTGCATTATGGGAAGTGACAGTGCTTATTTTCCATTAGGAGGAAGTTCATTGCTGTGCGTGGAAGGAATTAATTGCTTTCCTTTGACTACCTAAAGGCTGACCACCTGTGGGTAC
>WEIT01038580.1:50353-73873 GCA_013389985.1 Dryoscopus gambensis | reverse complement strand
AAATCCGGATATTCTGTACAACACACAGGAGCCCAAACACATATCTAGCAATTATTCAGGAAGGGTGGGGAAAAACACCCGATGATGAATTTCTGTATTGTGGCAGTGATGAGTCTACAAAGCATCTTCTTACTGGCCCTGATGTAGGGAAATCATGGATTTATCCCGCCCTACCCTCCACCTGAGTCACTCCAGTTCACCTTTAATAACTCATGCCAGGACAGTTTTCCAAGTCATTTCAGGAACAATGCATGCCAATCATTGCAACTCCTATGCCTCACACAGAAAATGAGGGGGAAAGAATAGAATACGTGTTACTTTGCCCCAGGGGTATCAAGGGCTAGCATCTGGGAACCATGCACAGGCTTAGAGGAGTTGGCATGAAGTACTTGGTACTCCTTAGCTGCTGGGCCAGCCTGAGGAGACAGGCAGTGTACCACATGCTGACTAATACCAAAACAGGGCTCTATGTTTCAACAACTAAAATAACTCTTTATTAAAAAACTCATTTCCCAAAAAGCTGTTACATTAAATACCCTTCCAGTCATAAGCACACTGAATACCTACTGTTGTCTTCTATAGACCTTTTATAACCTCTGTTTCTCCTGCCAAGCGCCATACTGTGTTACATGAAACCCAGTTTTCACTTTGAACACCAACAAATATGGGGTTCTGCAACATTAACAAACCACATCTAGGTAACATATTGACATCTGTAATAGCTGAGGACGTCAAGAAGCAACCTTTGAGCTGTAACAAAAGGGAACTGTCCCGTATCTCTGACTTTAAAATGCACGCCATGCTCTTATCTATCATGGTAGTTTGCAATGTGTCTATAAAATGCAGGGAAGAGGAGAGGATCAAAATAAAGCAGAAGTCACTCCAAGATAAATTCTCATGTGAACCTTACCACTAGGACATCATTGGTAATGAGATGCTCTGGAGGGCCAGGACTGAAAAGACAAAAACGAATAACAAACAAAAAAAGCTGTGTGAATAGCTGGTTTTGGTGTGTTTTGTTTAATTTTTTAAATAGCTGTTTTATGACTTTTACCGTTTAAAATTGAATATAATTGTATTATCACAATTTGTTTTCTAATAAGGCAAAATACATGATCCCCTGCTAAGTGTGTGAACCAAAAAATAGCAGCCAAACAAAAATAAAGACAGGAAAGCCCGTAAAAATACTAATGCCTGAAACTATGTGCTAAGTTTCAGCAGAACAGAGGCATATTGGCATATGTGGAATCATGTCCTGCTATTAGCAAATGACCATATGACTTGGGGAAAGCAAAGACTAATATTAACGCATTCTGCAAACATTTATTAAGAAAGACATTTCTGACTATTTCAGATTATAATTTATGGCTGATCACAAATGAATGGCAAATAAGAATTAGCTCCCCATGTGCTATATATGTATGACTGCAAAACACAGAGGTAAGCAATGAAAAGGCTGTCCCAGATATTTTACCTTGTAAGACCTTGATCTCCCACTGAATGGATGTGGTTATTTAATAATATGAGTAATCTGTAGAGTCTACTAACAGCATCTTTCACTAAGGCAAATATTCCAACACCCCTATGTTACATACATTCATAAATGCTTTCAAATATCTGAAAGGACCACTGAAGTTATGTTGTATATAACCTTTGTATGTCCAGGGCATTTTACCAAACACCATTTCCAGCCTTAAAACTTCTATTTCAGCTGTAAAATGTATTTGAATAACTAGATTAGATTTCCAAGGATGGACATCCCCTACATGCCTTATAACTTGAATGGTGAAAGATGTTCCTCTTATTTCTAGTCTGAATCCAGTTCTCAAGCACTGCTTCTCATTCTGACCTTTTAATATATCATATGACTGCTTCCACATTTGCAGAAGATGATTACCATCATCATACTTGATACCATCTCTTAAGGTATCTCTCACAGATAAATTAAATACATTTTCTTGGTTTCACTGTGGGAGAAATTAACCAAGAACACTAGAGATTTTCTTCTGCAGTTTCCTCATGTTTAAGAATAAGAAGTCTTATTTACAGTTCCTTCTCCTGATCATGCAGTTAGTCAGTTTTCACTGGACTAAAATCTCCTTTTTTTTTTTTTTGGCTTATGCTAAGCTCAAATATTCCAGAATGCGTAGTTTAGGGAGTTTTCTTCAACCAAACCTGTGATAGGATTTAAAAGACAGATAAAGTTCATCTTATGGGACTTCTCCTCCTCCAGACAATGCTGATTACTACTTTGAGGGCGATGGTCTTATTTTCATTATTTGTTGATTGTATGTTTTTTTCGGTTTAACTAAGCTATTGCCTAATGGATGATTTTTCTAATACTGTCTACGTAACTCCATGTATATATTGTTACAATAATACAAGAAAAGTTTTATGGTCTCTGAGAAATTCCACAGTGTTCTAGGCACTGTTAAATTAATTTCAACAATTTGAAGAGCACTCATGTTAAGTTTCACATGCATCTTGTCTAAAAGTTATCATATTGTGACAATTTTATTACATTTACAGGATCTAGAGATACATGCTCAATAGAAGTTTAAGATTTGTTTGAAATGTACTGAAAGGTGGAATTAGCTATAGAAGGTAAAAAACAAAAAGTTTGAAACTTTAATTTAGGTTCACTACTGGGACAAAGAGCTGGAAGAAGTTTCTCATGCTCTATTATTACTCCCTGGCCGATCTATACCTTTTAGCTTTGGAATTTTACTCACATTCTTTCCATCCAGAATTCCACTTCCAAACTTTCCCATTTCTTGGAGCACCTCTCTGTCTAAAAAGAAAAGGGTAAAAGAATTGGCAGCACAGACACACTCAAAAAGCACTTTGAGGGCTGACATCTCTTCTGCTAATGATACCAAAAAAAGTTTTGTGTTGTGTCTTTCCAAAGCTGAAATTGCAATAGAAACCACAGACTTGTGAAAGGCACATAAGATTAATAATCTCCCATTGTGTGATATGTAGAATTACACATAGTTCCAAAAATAGAATCAGAGAGGGAGAGCTTCATTGAAAAGGAAATACAATGGCTTTCTGCAAGATAGAGTGCATGGGGGAAAGGCACTGAAGCCCAGCAACAAGTGTGACTGAGACCAGAGACATTTCCACATACAAGCCGTTTAAATCACATTTGACCCGAATCCAGAAGAGTTGGAATCAGGCAAGTGACTGAAGTGGTTATTGAATCATCGTATTTCCCAGTGACTCACCCACTGGCTGAGAAGTGCCCAGCACTAGCTGGCAGGGTCACAAGGAAAATCCCTGTTAACAGCTTTCAGCATGTGGGAAGTAGCTGTTTTTATGGACTGTCTCCTTCCTGCAATGAGTGTGTAGCAACACCTCAGCCACAGCTCAGACAAACCCAGGAGCTGTCACTGACCTATCCCAGCTTTGTTTACTGGACAACTCTCTTTCATGGGCTCCTTAATAAAATACCACAGATGTTAGCGGGACAGACATTCCTTTACTATGGGCTAGAGAAATTTGAATCACCTAGAAGGAAACCCAGCATGAACACCAATATGGAAAAAAGCCTGAAAGAATCATTCTGTTCAAGTGATGAGTGAATTATCTTAATGTTTTTAATAAATAAGTTGCTATTTAAGAGGAAATATCCCCTAAGCAGGGCAAAAGGGGAATAAAGCTGACAGGTAAGGAAGGATTTATTTGGATTATAAAAAATAAAAAGTATTATTTACGGATGCTTCCTCTTAAAATATTTTGCCCTCATAGAGCATGAGAGAGAAGCTGCTTCATTTTCTGAATTTGTAAAAAGAGATTCATGAAGTCACAAAAATACAGCAAAATTGCATCCGTTTTGATGAGGTATTGATAATGATATATAAGGCTACCTGTTCATGAAGATACAAACCCTACTTAACATGGAAAACAAGGTGTACAATGAGGTCTTGTCAATCTCTCCCTGTTTTCAGCCCTTACCTCTGATTTCAAAGCAAATGTCTCACGGATTGTCTCCCCAGGTCTGATTCTAGCAACATTAAAAAGAACTGTGAACTGCATGTCATCTTTGGTGAGTGGATCTTCATCACACACTGCCAATTCTAAAATGTTCTAGGAGTAGAAAAAATAAATAAGAACACTTACTGAGCTTCTGTTAGGCAGAAACAAAAGAAAATTATTATAGATTTTGCAGCCGTTTCACCAGCAGGGCAGTAAGAATAAAGAACATGTCCTTTCCTTCAGAAGTCTGCTAATGCAGAACATTACTAAACCCAGTCTTGGAAAACTTGTGAAATAAAAAACAGCTACCTATAACAGAGAGTTCCCATTCTCCCAAGACAGAAAAGATGACAGTGCTCTGCACCACACTGATAACCCACCCAAAGAACACACTTAGTTTCTTCATTCCCAAAGTTCTCCAAATTCTACAATTTAGGGAAAGATTAAATTTGTTGTCTACACCACAGCAACTTCTCTACTCTTCCCTTAGAACCAGTGGAGGGAAAGCTCTTTCGAAGTTAGCCATGCCAAAATAGCACAGAAGTATGCTACAATAGTGCTTATTTCACTCAGGTGACAACAAAGGGAGCCCGGACTAGCTTAGATATAGGCATTTACATCACCAATGTCTGCAAATAGCTGAGAAAAAGACTACTGCTTATGTCTACTGTTCTGTGCTAACCAGTCTGTTAAGCAAGCATTTTCTTAAGTTATTTAGCACAGTTGATCAACAGGGTGTCAACTGAGGATTCCCAGCTATTCAAAATGGTGACATTTCTATTTTTTTACTACCTCAACTTCTCTCTGGATCCTAAAGTAGAAAGTCTCGTTCCAGACAGGGTTGTCAGAATTCTTGATGGTTTTGGTCTGAAGCTTTCCAGGTGAAGCAGATGGCAGCCACAAGCGCACATAGCAGTCTGATGCAGTCACTGCAGCAGAGAAAAATTAAAAACCTGATGCCGTTGTTAGAGATGAACAGTAGGACTAGGCCATAACCCTGGAGATTAATAAATATTACTGCTTTTTTTTTAATCAGTAAAGAGATCACCATTTGGAAACAACCAAGGAAAACCATCTAATTCTTGAGTAACTACAAACTGCAAACGTACACATGCACACACAAAGTACACTAAGAGCCATGTTTCCCATGTGAAGAGAAAGAGGAAAGTGGACTATGCTCACTGACCATCCGTTAGGCATAGTCCTTACAATTCCAGTCAATGATGTTAAAAAGTTAAATTGAAACTCCAGCTGGTTCCAAAAAGGGCTGTTAGGATGATTACAGGAGAATGCATGTTACAGCAAAGATCAGAGTCTGGCTTGCTCAATCTAGCCCACAAACATGCGGAGGGGACATAATGGCTGTCTAGAGGTGTTAGGTACTAGGGAAGATGGTCTGTTGCAGCTCGAGGTCAGCATGGGCCCAAGATCAGGAGGGCATGAGCAGGTGGGAAATCCTCGTTTCACTTCCAGCCTATATCTATTCCTTATGGTTAGTGCGGTCAGTGCCTCAAGCAGCCATCCTTTGGGGAGAGCCGGGGTGGGGAAGCACATTTACTTTGTGAAGCTTGACAGCGGTGTGAAAGGAAATCTCCAAGGTGATGTCTTTCAGAGCTGGAGTCAGGACTTGACGGAAGATTTCTACTGCAGCCCGAGATGCCTAAATACTTCAGACTGGTATCAAGCAGTGAATAACATTGCCCCGCAAGGTTTTGGCACGAAAGTGGAACTGTCCCTTCAATAGAGTAGATAGAACAGATCATTGAAACTCAGAAATACAGGCTTTGTCACACTAACACCTTTCTAGTGTCCACCTCTGGATAGTGCTACGTGGCATCTGCCACTGGAGCACAGGAAGCCTTTGGCAGGCAGTTGCTCAACCAACAGGGAATTCACTCCCTCTGGTCTCCCTCACATCGAGGCTCGGCCCTGCATGGCAAGGCACGGATGGTCTCAGCTGTAACTCGAGTTAATCATTGCAAAGTGATGGGGTTTTTTGCTGAATGAGTCATTTTTCACTAGAGGAATACACAGGCCAGAAGTTTCAAAACTGACAAAAAGCAGCACAAGGTCTCTGTCCTAACTGAGGAACCCATGGGAGACCTCTGCAAAAATGGCAGCTGAATGGCTGTCCACAGCACACCTGGAGAAGGAGACATGGGAGGCTGTGAAGGCGAGATAATGAGTTAAAGACATCTGAACACAAAAGTACACAGAAAAGTCTGTTTTGCCAGCATGTTCAGCATGGGCTTAGGGCTGGATCTGCAGAGGTCCTCCTTAACCAAAGCTATCAATATAATTTGTTGTGACTGGTCATCTGAGAACAGCAAATACTCTGAAAGATAAGGTATTTTAGAAGGCTTGAAATTCTCTAATTTACCTATCAAAGGTAAATCATTATGTATTATTGTGTATAATTGGTACATTTCAATTAAAGGTCCTTAAATTCACAGCCTGTGTCGCAAAATTCCTGCCCAAGCAGATTCAGAGATTCCAGTGTCCTAACGAAGTCTACCTTACCTTCTTGGCCCAGAAAATTAATCTGGGTGTCTTGGTTTTTACCAGTTCCCTGAAACGCCACTCCAATCTAATGATGCATCAGACATTTGATCTAATTATAGCCCTAGCATTAGTATTTCTATGGCTGTGCTTTATGTACGTTGCTTGCATACCTTCAGAACTTAAGAATATTGCTCACTGTGTAAATTCTGGAGGTGACTAAAAACACAATCAAACCACAACTCACACAGGTCTCTTGACTTGATGTTCTTAGCTTGTATGATTCTTACAGAAAGCATGTGGATGGGGCAAAACTTCATCTGCAGAGAAAACAAATGCAATAATTTTATTAATTTTATTAGCTCAGAATAGAAAAACAAGATGTATTTCGAACAGTACAGGGGACAGTCTGCCCTTGTCTGTTTGAAGTGAGGTGACCACCCTCAAGTGGAAGTATACCACGCTAAGATGAAAACACAATGGCACACTGGGCTGTTTGCTAAGGAGCTTGAGTAAGTGAAGCCAGAGAGAGAAAACAGTGGCTCAGACAACGGTATGGAAAGCTTTCATAGTCACCCCAGATGCACTTGTTTTCAGGCAACCTGACGCTTGTATGGCCACAGTGATGGTCGTGCTGCCAGCACCCCAAGGGTCCTGTGCCACAGGTAGGTCAGAATGGGGCTTTTGGAAGGGGATATTAGGAACTGCAGCTGCCTGCCCAGGTCATGGCACAGCTAACACTAGGCCAGGACATGGTACTTACCAAAATGCTCTACAAACTTCTGACTTTGTATCTGAACTAAGACTAAATTTCCACGACATTTGCAAGGAGGGCAAGCTCACCAAAGGGCCTCGCTGACTTTAAAGGAACAAATCACAGACCCTTCAGAAAAAATAAAAATTGCCCTGCTTTGCAGGCATGTTATCACAGAATTCCATATCATTATGTATCCCGAAAATACCTAATGGGAATGGAAGAACTTCCCTTCCAGATATGAGAATTACTTCTATCACAAGGATGCTATCATTTTAACACTGTTTCAAGTTACTTGTTCCTAACTCTTAATAGTTAAGCTTTCCAGCCTAAGCTGTTCAGAAAATACTTGCCATTTTCAGAAGATGTTCTGATAAGCATGAATGAACACATATGTAAATGCAACAATAATAAAAGCAGGGAAAATACTTAATTCTTTTTTCAAATTGATACATTTAAATTTCCCTTTAATTTTCTGTTGTTTTGGTTATGGTTTGTTGTGGGGTTTTTTTGCATGCCATATTAGCATGGCTTGTCAGCAATATTAAGTAATAATAACATGCAGTTATTACAATCTCACTACCACTAATAAATTAAAACTTAAAGCTTAAACTATCAACTGAAATATTGTCTCTATTTGCCTAAACAGGGAATTTCATTACACTGTCACTAAATAATTTGACTATTTTATTTTGAAAGTTAGCACCATGATTAATTTTCCTGACAAGGAAATGATTAACTTTGTAGATACAGACTGTGGGGGAAGGAGGAACCTCTTTACAGAAGGAGTCACTCACTAGAGTTAAAATGAAATTCTTTTAAAATGAGGTGGAGACTATTGGACATGTTTGTTAGAGATGGGAATAGCCTGTATTTGGTTTCATTCAGGCTTGTTTAGAAGTAAATTACATTATATCAGATGGATATAATCTGAACTGTGAATTAGCATGTTTAAATAAAGGCCTAATATTAAATTTTATTATGTCACTTAAAAGTTACATACTTTTTAAATTCAGATTAATATTTAAGAGTTGCCCTGAGCAGAGAAATCCTGGTTAAACCTTTAAAATCACATTAGTCTGTCTCTTGGCTTGTACAAAAATGCAAAACAAATTTGTTCTTGTGTGACAGTAACCCTTTCTAGTATGTCTTCCTCCAAATTTAAAACTGACATATTTAAAACTTCTTTAGTTTAATGCACTGTGGACATTACAAGTTCCAGTTGGGACACTTCCATATTTTTCCAGTTGCCCACTGAAAGAATTTGACTTTAATTTCCCTGTGCAAATAGTTATTTAACATAGAGCTACCAGCTGGAACACTCATTCAGCATTCCTAGTGGTTTTCATTTACATGAATTATTGGATTGTGTAGACAATTATAGAGGTGACTGGTTTTAATTAATATGTTAATTCTCCATCATTTTGTAATCAACTTCCCCCTTGCTCAACAGAAGCCCAAACCATTTTCAGAATCTGCCCTCACTGAAGAAACAGATGTTGGCATAAAATTGGCTTTGGACTTTTCATGATGAAAATTTCCTAATTGCTTAAAAAAATGGTGCATCTGCAGGTCATCTTCAGAGTACTCTCAGATGGGATAGACGTCGTGTTTTCATCCTCTGCCAATATATCCAGAGAGCCTCACTCCTCCTCCCTTCCCCTTCCAACACCAATTGCTTTCCTTAAACATGTCAACATTTGCCAAATGATGGAAACATCATTAAAGATGACTTTTCACTCCTGATTCGGTGCAGGTTAGTCCTGGTGGTGTTGCAAGGTAAAAGACAAACAGATTCAGATGGGAAAGTGTGGCCATAATAAACCCTGAGGGCTGTGTAAATCCCACAAGGAAGCCAGAAACCACCCCTCTCCAAAGACTGCAGTTACTCCAACCTATAACCATTCAAAAGTGGGATAATTCCTTTTTGCATCAGGTAAAGGCAGAGCTAATTTTCTTCAACAATAGTCCAGAGCAGACTCCTAGGGTCTGGTTTGGATGGTCTAAAATAACATCTTTGCCTAAAAATGCTGGTACTCCAGAATACCTTTCTACAAATAATAATTACAGTTAGAGGTACCATTTGCTCTTTTCATAACACGGAAAGCAACATGTAACTTCACAATTAGTGCAACTTGATGAACAGAGACACTATATCCAGACAAGCCTTGACAGACTTGCAGCTGTATTAGTCTTGCTGGTTTTAGTTCACTTCCTTGGGAGAAACGTGGTTTCTTGTACAGGCATGCAGAGAGTGACACAACTCCTCTGTAAATATCCAGAGTCAAAGGCAGCCTTCCCAGAGGCGCATCATTCTATTTTTGCTGGAAAATTAGTAGTGTGACATTGAGGCCAACAACAGAGTGCAGGATTCAGCCACCTGTGTATTGTTGCATCCTAAGCAATAACACTCCAGGCCAATAAATAGTGGCATCTCCAGAGTACCAAAGTGAAGGTTAAAAATTTGAAAAAAAAAAAAAAGAAACCAACAAACATCTTTTCACTTGATAGCATTTAGCATTAAACTATATTTCTACACTCTCAAACCAAGCGTTAAGAGTAATTTCTGTTTAAAATACAGAAGAGTCAGTAATCAGGAGATAAAACTAGCATGTCAGAGTTGCCAGAGCTGTATCAAACCTTAACAGACTGAAAATTCACATCTGTTGCCAATATCTCATTGATTTTAATAATACACACTCACTGACTTCCTTCCGTAGGAATGTTGATCAGTTTTGGAAGGACACATACATCTCGGGTTTACAGGCAGTTAGTCTCTTAAGGTTTCATTCCAAAAGGACAACCTTGAGCATATGAAATCTTCTCAAAGCTCATAAATATTGAGGAGCCTACCAAGACAGTCTACGGATGGCAGTAAAAGAAGAAAAACCTACCAAGAGCTCATATGTTTGATTTCAGTCACTGTCTCTCCATGCTGCTACTAGAACAAGATCTCATGGCTACCTTCATGAGAAAGTCAGTATCCTAGGGAAGTTTCTGCAATCTGGGAACCTCATCCCATAACTACCACTTCTCTTTTTCTTTTTCTTTTTTTTTTTTTTTAGTAAGTCCGTGGTTTGTACATGTTGGCAGGCTGATTGGAATGTCAGTGTTTCACTCTCCCTGCACCAAACCTAAGCAGTTCTCTGAGCAGAGGTATCACCATGGGATAACGCCAAATTATATTAAGCTTTAGACTAGGATTTTGCCATCTTCCGACATTTTGAAAAGAGCTGTAGGATTTATCACTCAGCTTTATAAATATCTTTCAGACATGAATAATTACTTTCTTTCTTTCTTGGATTACTTCTTTCTTCAGTGGTGTACTAGAAGCTGTACAATATCTTGTCTAAGAGATCTCACACCAATTGTAATCATTTGGCATATTTCTACCACTATTTTATGTTAGATACTGAGGATTTGGTCCAACTACAATTTGGCACTTTACCAAATTGAGATTAAATCTATAAATTTATAAACTGTAAGAAAGCTTCATTACCAGCCTGGTTCTAAAGCACTCTCTTCCACATAGGTCCTCTAACATCTAGTATGGGCTGAGTTTATTAGCCCTTCCATCAGTGAGAACACTGCTAGCAATTTGTCCTTCCAACCTCCTGCCTACTTTCACTAAATTTAAGGGATGAAAAGTTCTAGTGGAAAAAGTGAATGACTGAAGAAATACAGAAAACTATGAGAGTCTCATTTTGCTTGGGAATCACAATTGTCCAAAATTTTATCATTGGAAGTTCAACAGTTAGTAAGGAAATCTAATTTGTTTTACGAACATATACTGTAATTTCATGTTATCACCGATGGATTACTTCAAGAGTCATTGTGAATTTGGGATGTTTCTCCTGTATCATATGTATCAGTCACCTCTTTACACATATGAGTGCGTCCCTCAGGGCTTTGTATTGATAAAATTTCTGAGTATTTTACCAGATGAAAATTATTCCATAGTCCACAAAATGAAACTTCTAAAGAGGGATTATTCTTGTCTGAGCAGAAGAAAAGACCTTGTTACGAATATGAAAAGCTGCAAATTAATACCGACAATAACTTCTGTGTCAATTTGGTAGCTTTCATAAAGACCAAAAAACTAACTGGGAGATTAGGAGGTCTTCCTAGATAATTCAAAGTATCCACACAGTTCTAAACATGTGGGGGTTTTGATGCAAAAGAAAAAAAAAAAAAAAAACCACAAAACACAAAACCACTCCGTTCTTTTTTCCGTATCTATTTACCAACTTACACATACTGAAACACGCACTTGCCTGACACAAGAGCAGAGCTACCTGCAGTACTGAATTAATCTCTTTCCTTGGGAACAGACACTTTCTGACCTAACTATGCTTGCACTCAAAGGCCGTGGTGCCTATTAACCCGGAGTCTATCTGTACTCAGAGAGCAGCAGTTGCAGCATTGGGATGAAATGCAAGAACTTTGCCATTAAAACTTTCTAGATAAAATTATACCTGAGCTATCTACCCATCTATCAGCTACAGAATTGTCTTATTAAATACAACATTGATCTTCAAAACTGATAGATAATATTCGTATCTACAATAGATAGATACGTCTGGATCTAACTGGTAGATGGACTAGATACAAATTTTCTCCAGGAAGTACATGACATTTACAATTTATTTTCTTTGCCTGAATGTTTGAGTATTTTTAATTTATCCCTTGAGCTATCTGTTCAAGATACTGATATTTTTCCAATCCTTAACTTTGCCTGCAAATATTACCATGGCACAATTAATGATCTCTATAGGCTGTAGCATGTATAATTGTTCCTCACTATATTTTAAGCCCATGAATGTCTATATTTCTTTTATTTGCTGCAAAATTTGACATAGGGTTTGTACATAAAGAATGATTATCTGTAAATAATTCATGTCTTGCATTCAGACACTGCATCCATTATTTTTTTAAGATATACATGAAAAAAGAATTTTCAGCTAATAGTTCTGTTGATTTATACTAAAAGCTACCAGTTAAAATCTCTGAATGGAACTTAGTATTAGAAAACTCAAGTCCAGACACGAAATACTTCCACTAGAATTGCAAACACTATAAACATTACGTTAAAAATAGCTAAATCTAATGAGTCAAACAGCTCGTTAGATGTCTCCCCTGCAGCTAAAGTAACATAGATTATGCCTTGTTGCTAGATAAAGCTGTTGGTTTATTTCAGCTGGGGCAAGCAGTGAACATGTGCTATGCAGTGAAAAGCACACAGGAGGGCTAAAGCACTTTCATTTTATGGGAGGTAAACTCTTCAAGACCAGCCTCCTCTTCCCTCACGGACTTCACTACACCACACAATAAAAGCAAAGAGCCCCATTTTCTCTGTGTTTTCACTGAAGCTTGCTTACATATTAGTTACTGTGAGGTAAAGGGAGAGAGCGTCTGCAAAGTTCAGGATGCCCCTGCCACCTCACACCAGCCTCTGCATCCCGGCAGATGCTCCGAGGAGGGAGTTTGCTCGGGAGAGCTGGAGCAGAGAGGCCCAACAGCAAGGTGCCAGGCCACAGAAAAGCACAGGGCTGCCACTCTCTTACCTTGGCTGGTGGGCTCCCCATGGCACGAAAGATGGCGGCAGCGACCGAAACCCCAATTTGGTTAACAGATCTGTCAGCTGACAAACACGCCAGCAGCTTGTTGTGCTGCTGCTGCTGTGCTGAAATAACCTGAAGGACACATATAATTTATACAGGCGCCGAGCTCCACCCTCTGCCTCCTCTGTGTGGAGGAGAGCCTGCCTACAACTGAGAGGGAAAGATCTGCAATGTCAGAGGTGAGCAGAAAGGTTGACACTTTTATCACCTCTCACGATTTGCTTGTGCCCCAACATTCTCCCACCAGGTTTTTGGGTTGATTCTGACATGTTCAGAAAGTCTTCCTTCACTCCCAACTCTTCTACATATCCAGTCAGAAGATGAATTTTTAGTAGCTTTTTAGTTCTTCCACAAAATACTCCAGGGAAAAAAAAAGCCAAAGGGAGGGGGGAGATGAATCTCACCCATTACAATCTCTGGTGGGAGACTAACCCACTTCCAAGTGCTCTTTTCAACTTTTCCTACAATAGGGACCCAATATATTCCCAACATATTATTGGGAATCTTTCTGACAATGAGTAAATCAAGACTCCTCAACTGGAAGTACCTACTGGCTGATTACTTGGCCAATACAGAGATGCTGGTGAAATTCAGATAAATATTTGCGGAGAAAGGGAAAGCTGCATGCCTTCTGGGCTTTTCCCCTCTACCTGCTTCTTATATGACTATGAAAATTTGACATCTCCCAGCTTCCCATCCTGTTCCCCCATCAACTTGCTGTTGACAGTGCTGGGTCCTAAGGCTTCCCCTGAAGATGGCAGAGGCATGACTTCCTCCACTTCTCCCATACCTGCTGTGACCTGCTGACAGGGTGCCTGTCAGGACATTGCTCTGGGCCATCTGCTCTGTCTGTACCTTAATCCACACTTGCAATTTCACGGTGTGCAGACCCAGACCTGGAAAAGGCCTGGAGGCCACAATAAGTTTGCAGTAAGGTATGTTCTCACTGGGGCATAGTAATACCAGATAGGATTAAGCGTCACAAAATAGCCAGTGGACACCTTAAACTGATGGAGAATGTCAAGAGTTAATTTTCATTAAATAGCACCTATGAATTTGGCTTTTGACAAGAGAAGAAAAAATTAATTATAACCGCAATAGTCATTTAGGAAAATAGGTTTACCTGAAATCTTTGGCTTTAGATTTTTCACGAAACTCAGGTGCACACTGTGGATCATCCTTAAGCCACTTAAAAATATTTTCCACCAAAATCTGGCACCAGTTAAAATCAGTTTTAGGCAGATGCTTCTGGGCTTCTGCAAGTGACAACCAACCACTCAAATTGACATTTCACAGACTGCCATGGCTGGAAAGGCAGCCACCATGCTTACCACCAGTGAGGACTAGATGCAGGCTCTTCCAGGGTGAGAACCTGAGTGCTTAGCTAGGTTGAAATCTTTGAAATACTAAAAAGAAAGATATCTCAAACAAAGGTCTGCTGTTTAAAAGTCTGCAGCAAATTAAAGAGCAGTTACAAAACTCACGGAAAAATCAACCAAAACTCATTAGAAAGCAGAGCAATTAACTATGCAAGCCTGCAGGATTCCTGCCATAGCACTGTTTTAACAGCCTCACTTGGGCATTTTTATAGGACTAGTTAAGACTGCAGTGCTCACATTCATCTCCTTGCTTCCATGCACACAGGAGTCTGTAACATCCCATTTCCAGAGATAAGGAAAAGAGCAGTGAATAAAGGAAAAATGCTCTTATTCAGAGAGCTTTTGTACTGCTGTTGCAGCTTTGCTCATACATTCTGCTGCTATAGTGAACTGAGAGATCAAAATAGTACATTGACAAATTTACCTCCTAAAGAGAAGGCAAGGGGAAAACCAGCCAGAGAACAATGAACTCCACTCAAACAGTGGTGTGTCTGCCTGGAAACAGAGCAACACATTAAAAACAGAACAGCTGCAGCAGGGAGACCCATGTCTTAACGGAACAGGAAAGAAGAAAAAAAGGTTCCAGAATGCTTTCAAATCAAGGTGGAAAAGTTATTTTGGAGAGCTATGGAACTGATTTTTCCAATAGCCCCTCCAAGAACTTAATGTTTCCAGTAAATCAGCATGGCCAAAATACATGAAACATTTTGTTTCTTGTCAACAAAGCACGCTGAGAAGTACCACCCCCATTTCCTCCTGGACATCAGGGAGATGGGCTACATGATATCAGGGCTTGCTGCAGACATGAAAAATGTACAGCACGGGGAAAGTAAGACAAAGTCAACTGTGTAAGGAAGGAACAACAAAACTAAAAGGTTAAACCTGAACCAAAGAGGGCACAGCAGAATATGTCAGTGAACTAGCTAATAATCAGGCAATGACTTCAAGGGGGTACTGAAAGTTCTCCCCCTCCCCCTTTTAGAGGGAGAACATAGTCATGCCAGGCTTATACTAGTGGAGTTAGACTCAGAAAATATGATACTGTACCTGCAGTATCAGACTGTAAAAGACTGTTCAGGAGACAAAGAGAAGAAGCATTCTAGAAAGATTTTACATGTTGATTAGGCCAGTCTCATTCCACATTTGTGACTGAATCTTACTTCTTTTCCAAACTAATATTAAGCAAGTGCTTGGAAATGACGGGGTGGGGGGGAAGATAAAAAGACACATCAAATTACACTGAGGTTAAATTGGTTCATACACTACCTGTTGGCACTTGGGTAATGCACACGAGACTATGTGAAACAGAATCAGAATGGAAGGAATGCA
Organism: Dryoscopus gambensis; assembly: GCA_013389985.1. Taxonomy (NCBI): domain Eukaryota; kingdom Metazoa; phylum Chordata; class Aves; order Passeriformes; family Malaconotidae; genus Dryoscopus; species Dryoscopus gambensis. Next base: position 58,313 of record WEIT01038580.1, on the reverse strand, counting down.
AGCCCATGCTGCAAGCTCAGCATAAGAGAAATTAAAAGTCAATTAACACAGTGTTCAGCTACATGCAATTTACCCAGGGGACTGCTCACTAACACCCCCTTGCAAGAAGCTACTGAGCTGCCAAAAACCAAGCAGTAGAGTGGCAGCAACTCCAAATGATTGTGAACTGGACTGTCCTACTGGTGGCAAAAACTAAAAATCTAACAGGGACAGAACCTGCAAAAGATTCAGAAGTCTCATTTAGTGGAGATCGTTATTTGCCCCAGCAATGGTGCTGCAAAATTTCAAACTCAGCTTTGGTGTACAACAGCTACCCTCACTGAGGCACTCTCTTCATAGTCCTTCCACCCTCGGTCCCAACAGCTTCACGAGGAAGGATGGCAGTTACCAAAACACTCTCCTATAAATATAAACCTCCCATAACTTTGTTTGATTAAACTTTTTTCATTCCATAAAAGCTTTTAAATTGAGATAAGTGATGGGTCTTTCTACAGCTAGATGCAGCCACACCACTGAGTAGGCGGAGGTGGGAGGCTGTGCATCTTTGAGGAGATGTATTATTTTGCCAGACAGAGACAATGGGAGATAACAGTCACTTTCTTTTTGCCTCATAAGTCAGTTTGTACCTTGTTCAGCTTAGTGGCTAGGTTAGAAAAATTATAGTTGACTAAGAAAATAAATGTGTATAGTCGAATTCAAACTAATGGTTTTCAAAATGTTCTCAGAAATTGAGGAAAAAAAGTAATTTTTTCCCTAGCTCATCCCCAAAATATTTTTTCCATATTTGTTTTCTTGAACCACTGTAAGAAATAATCCAAACAACAACAAAAACTTTATTAAAATCTATCTCAATTTTTCAATTCAAAATTACCATGTGAAACAAGAAGCTATAAAGCAGGCTTCAGAAAGGCCACATTTAGGACATGCAACATTTAATTCTGAAATAAAAGCTTTCTAATTTTTCATTATTTCTCCCTTGCCCCATTCTGAGCAAACGTAGATAATCTGAAATTATTTTAGATCTTTGAATACTTTCCAAACAACCATTTTTCAGCACCTGGTATTAATTAGAGAAAAATACCAGGTTGTCTATCTGAGCAGCAATCAGGTGATATCATTTGTAAATGAACTGTCCTCCTGGCTATCAAGATCTATACCTGTTTCAGAAAAGTAAAAGGTGTTCTATCCTCTTACCTATCTCCTGAACCACTGTAATCTTACACAAAGGCTTCATACAGTAAATCCAGTATCGTTGGCTCTTTTTCCTGGCCAGAGTAAGAGAGCTACTAATTTCCTTAGGTGCTTTGCAGGTGTGGTTGTAAATATGGCAAGATAGTGATCTTTGCAGCTTCACGATGGGAGGAAGGTGCTTATTACTGACCTGGGGTATCTGAGGACTGCAGTGTTACCTTTCCAAGACACGTCAATGTAAAGCCACACTCTGAAACGTACTGTGTTTATGTTTAGAAATTGTTCTTTTATTTTAAACCAAGTGATTGCAGAGCATCTAATTGAAATAATAATTGAGTGAGATATTTCAATGTCATTCCACTCGAGCCAGTTTCTCAAACCTATATCTTTAGATCTTATTCAAATAGCCTGACACTGATGTCAGTATAAAATTGTTTGTGCAAAGACCTCAGAAGAGTTAGGCAAGTATTACGCTTCACCACGTGGCTGACAGGAACACTTGACTTATGGTTATGGTATTCATCTTCAAATTATCAAGAGAAAGGTTTCTTTCTTAGTTGCCACCTACCTCTCATATTTATTTAATGGTCACATTTTAGAATCAAGAGAGTAACTCTTGTTTTCTGTTATTGTTTTTCACTCTCTTTGACTACAAGTTCTTTTGGGACAGGATCTACTAAGGACACGTTTGCTACTGAAAGTTATTATACTGGGCAGGAGTAATTAAAAAACAAAGGTTGCAGTGGTTGTATGACACATACAGCAGCATTTCCTTTCTGTTTCTGTCCAAACCTCTTTCAACCCTGTATGTGGGTTTTTTCAGGGTTTACCTGAGCACAGCCCTTAGATGCTGGCTGAGAGAGAAATAAAAGATATACAATAATTTATTTCAAATAATACGGAAATCATTAAAGATTCAATTAATGCATTCCTGCCAGTAACTTATTGTCTAAGTAGCCCTCCAAAAATAACAAGACTAAAAGAGTAGCAGGCATCCTCACTATGCTATTCTGGAGGTTAGCATTGCCAGTGGGTAGGCTTCTTAACTAAAGCTAGCATCAGCCAACCTATGTCCTGGCTTAGGTAATCGGGAAGACTTTAATGAAGTGTAAATGTAAGAAAACCACTGAACTGAGCATAGAGACAAGGCAAAGAAATATAGAAACAGCTAATTCATGGAGAACTGAATACATTCAAGTGTATCACCAGTAGCTCTGGAAATACCTGCAAAGTGTGCCTTTACAGCAGGCACACTGATCACAAAGAACAAGTGAATACTGACACAGAGTCCTTGGTAAGTATCTGAAAATGCTCAAGTCTTAAAAACAACTAATGGCAAGGTTTCATGTTACACCAGGAAGTCTAAGAGCCAGTTGTTGCTAAAACAGGAGGTTTTGCTCCAGTCCAATTCCCAAGCTTAGAACGCCCTGCTCCTGCTGTTGCAGTACTGGCTCTGGAATTAATCTGGCAAAATGCTACGCTCATTTGAGGGGCTGAAGCAATAGAAAACTACTCTTCTCCTTTTCCTGAGGAATTTCCAGGACTGCCCGTCTGTAGTGGCGTGCAGCCGTTACCTCAGCTTGAGCTCAGTAGTGGGAATCTGACCATGGACAAACAGCATTTTCCGTAAGAGCTGTCTAAAGCATCTGCTCTCAAACGAGGGAAATGAGTATCAGAGGTGGAAAATACATTAGACAATTCAGTGCACATTCCTGCAAGTGGATCATTACCATCCACTGACCCCACTATCAGAAAGTAATGGGGCTTTTCACTACTTCTTTGTAGGCTTCTTCTAAGGTTATTGAAAGATTGTCAAATTTGAAAACTGATTTTCCTTCCTTCACTTATGTTCGGTTTTTTTCCAATACAAAAACTCTAGACATCAACCAAGCTATAGGAACAATTTTAAACAGAATAACCAGAGTTTGACTTAGTCATTAGAGTTATTATGAGCCTTGCAAGCTTATTTACAGCAATTAAGAGCCCTGTGACTCATTTCTGGTGGATTATAACTTCTGACAGCAGAAGACAACTTCAGGGGTTCTACAGAGAATTTTAATACAAAACTTCCTTCTGCATTGATGCTTATCCCTGTAGAAAATATTTCTGATGAGAAAAATTTCTCATTTAGGTGTGTGTCTCGTCTTCTATTCAACTTGTACCATTTCTGTGACAAAAAGAAGTCAAAGTTTTCCTAACAGAGCAACCGGGAATTAGCCTTGCTGAAAGCACTCTCAGCTTAATTCCAGTAGTATGAAAGCATCTTTCTGTCACCTGCTCCCCTTAAGCCAGTGCAGAAGGCAGGTAAGTGTGAGCAGAGAGCCTGGCACTTGAAACACAGTGAGCATCTCAGCTGGTCTCAGGAAAGCTGCTCTAACCTGTGCCAAGGCACAGTCACCCACAGAGCCTGATATTATCTCTGAATGTCTCTGTGCACGCATATTAGGTCAGGGTTAATTCCTCTGTTTCAGCAGCACATAAAACATGACACTTGCATAACACTACAATTTAAAATGCTTTCATTATAGTAGAAAAAAAATTTTTTACAGGTACAGATCCTTTTTAACCTCTTAACTTATATAATACCTTGGGAATTCTGAAGCACCGAAGATTTTTATGAAATGCTTCTTGAAACCTGAGAACCTAGAATAGAAAATCATACCAAAGCCAAGAGAAATGTATAGCCTTCAGCATCTCAAGGAACTAGGGTGTTTTTAACTGTAGGCCTCCCATATTTATGGTCTATGTGGCAGGTAAGACATGATATGGCCAACAAGAGTAAATTTTGGGGAGGTCATGAAAGGCATTGAGTCTGTTCAGAGCCAAACATTAAATTAACGTACCTACACTGTCTCATTTGCCAGAGGATTCCAGACCTATGTGCCAAAGGCCCAAAATTAGATCTCCTGGACCTAGCCAAGGAGAGTCCGAGCTGGGGGAGATGCATTCACTCAGAGACTCTAGCTCCCAGGGGCAGAGATCTGATGGAAGACTAGATTTCAGATGGTCACCTCTCCCATAAACAGCTCCAGGAAGGAAGCCTCACCCACAGCCTGCCAATGCAGCAGAGCACAAACCAGTACTGGTGCCTTCCCTGCAACACACACAACTTGTACTCTGCAACCCCTCCCCATGCAACAGACACATTGCAAAGTGGCAGAGACCCTTGCATTGTATGATTCAAATCCACTAATTGTTGGTCTTCCCTACTGTGTACTTACACACATACTGAATGCATTTGTCAGCCAAGTACTAGTAAGTAAACTGTGAACCACAAAAAGGTAAAATGTCCTGCACCAGTGCTGGGAACTGGAATGTTCATCCCACAGAGGAAATCATGTTGGCACAGCTCCCTAAAAAGATTTCACTCCCATATATAAGAAAGATTTTGAAACATCAACATCTGGGTTGATGCCTCAGCTGACGTGCAGGACCCTGCCTACACAGCTGTTTTGGCTCAGCATCCCCCTGGGCATGCTGGGAGCTTCAAAGCTAAGAGATCTAGGAAGGTGGAAGCAAAGGAATTGACCAACAACCTAAGAACATCTAATGGGCATCTCATTCCCCTGCTGACCTAGGGGGTAGCCCCTGGTAAGTGGGAGAAGCCAACGGTGTACTGTCATCACAGAATGATGGGCAGCCAGAGGAACAGGCCAGGTGGGTCAACAAGGCATACGAAAGCATGACAGCTTTCCAAGCAGGTTTCCATGAAGCTGGAGAACCAGCCAACCCAGCAATACTGAATCCAATCAACATTTTTAAACAGAGAAGTGTTGCATCAGAAAACGTATGATCAGCTCTGTTCATCAGACGCCGCTTCCTCACGTACGCGAAAACTGGGAATGGGAAGTACCTGACTGTTGATAACACACCGCATATTTCCTTCTCCTCAGACTTGATACACAAACAGCTGACAACATGGACAGATATGTGGAGCATGGAATGCCTTGTGCAACAACTTGCTCACAGTAAAAAGAGGAGAGAGGAAATAAGATTTAAAACAGTAATGTACCCCCTGCTCTTTGACTCTGTCATAAATCCTTTGTACATCTTAGAAAATTTGAGAAATTTGTAGAGTGAAACGAAAGTAGCAACAGCCAGTTCACCTGAGATCAAGGAAAGTGCTGCAAGTCAGAAGAAAGATGAAATAATACTGTAAAGAAAAAATATAATGATTTTCTTGTTGTAGAATACGCCTTCAATTTATGAACACAAACATTGTATACTGGCATTCTCAATGTTCAGAGAAATCGAGTGTATTCCCCATCAAGTATCTGTATCATGGAAGGTATCAGTTTACCCAAGGTCCACAGAGCACCAAAAGGTCCAGTAGCCATGGCATAGATCAGAAATGCGTCCCACCCTCTGAATTAATACTTTAAGACGCTTCTTGTTCCACATAGGATATTGTTTAACCTTATGTGGCTCTGAATCAAATTAAATGAATGGTTGCATTACATTATTACAGATGCAGCTAAATGCTCTTCACTAGTCCTAAGCAAAACATCCTTCAGCTCTGGGGGGAATAACCTGGGAGTCAGAAAGTTAATTAATGGTTTCACATGGCACCAGGGACAGTCTGTAAGAAGAAGTGAGCAGGACAACTTAATTTTCATTCAATATACTCATGTACTAGGAAGTCTATGTTAATAACTCCAACAGAAGACATTATGGTCTCCATTCCAAAACCAAGAAACAAAGATACTGTAAAGCAATTTGATGCTTTCCTACATATGAGTAGATCTTAAAAGATATTAACAACCCCTTTTGTCCCTAGCACTTGAAAAGAAGAACTGTATGCATGTATCCATGCCAATCTATCTCAGCCTCTAGTAACAGGAATATCTATTTGATATCTTAATTCTAGTTCTGGTCATGATCATTTGAGCTCCACTTCTTTCCTTCTGACATATGTAGTCATCACCATTATGTGGTCTGTCTGTGTCAGGACAGGGTTTAATGAAAAACATTCTAACAACAGAGCATCTTGTGGTTTTTATCGCTACCTGTGTAGAGCTCAGCACAAGTAAAATCCTCATCCCTTACATTCTGTCTCCTGTCCCTCACCCCTCCAGATTACTGAGGGAAGCTAGTCAAAATTCAGCCAGTCAAAAAACAACTCATAGTAAAATGCTGGAAGTTCAAAGCCATGCCTTTGCTCTTGGGAAAAAGATGTGTCAAAAAGATTAAGAGACACCTTCCTGATCTGCAGCCACAGGTAATTCACTAGTAGGTCTTGTGCTTAGACAATTCCAGCTTTTCTGCTATCTATTTAGTAGTTATCATATGCATTTAAAAGCCAAAAGCTTTGATCTTTTCAGACACTTGCACACATTCCTCTCAGGAACAGTCTAATTGATATTAATAGAATAATTCATATGTAAAGTGTCACCTCAGGTATACCAATGCTTGATGAATTGGAGCACAGCCAAACAAAGGAATACGCACAAAACATCAGCCCATTTCCCCCTCTCTGCTCCCCATGAAAACCAAAAGTATCACATTTTTCAATAGGTTTAATTATTGCTAAACTCCTGTTCCTTTACTTCTATTTTTTTCGTATCTGTTGGTGTTTGTGTTGGTGTTCATGTAATCTATTTAGACTGCAGATCTTTTTCAGAGCAAGGTCTACACCTTATCTGGGAACTTCTATCACTTTTAACAAATCACTTCTCTCTTGACTTTTCGCAGTGCCACAGTATCATAAATGTCAATAAATTCTATTTCTGATCTTGAAACCTGTGTTAAAGCTAAACTATGTATCTTCCCTCCTACACCTTCCTTTCACATGGTGACCTCTGACTTTTCTCAGCCTCCACATCACATTTCCCTCCCACATGATAACTAAATTTAAATCAAAACTGGATGATTTTCCTTTATGTGTAGTTCAATCAAACATGAGGTACTTGATTCAGGAATTACTGGGGGAAATGCATACATTGGCTGGGTCCAACTAAATATTCATAGATGGCCTTTGTTTTAAAAATCTCTTTTTCCTCCATATTCAAGATTTTCCTTATATATCAAACATATTTTAGGAACCTGTAGTTGACCTATATCCACAGGCAGTGATTGTCTATGTGCTTCATAAAAAAGTTTTAGATGAAGTGACAAGCTGTTCCCATTATTTTAAGAAGACTTGCTCTTTAATCTAACAGTGTTAGAAACAATACTGAAATGCCCTTGGCACTGATATACAGTGCATCTCTTCCAAAAAGTATGAAGTACTAGAGCTTCCCAGATAATACCTTGCGCAAGACAACACATAAAAGTTTCCTCAGAAGTAGCCTTGGTTCCAGGGCCCGAGGTTCGTAAAACCACAGTGGGAGGAAACACCCATCCTTCTTGNNCTTCTTGTTTCACAGATGTCTTCCCTGAGCAAACATTCTGAAGGCAGTTCCTGGACACAAACCTTGAACGATTTCCTCAGCCAGTTTCCATTTCTTATTGGTATTCCTATAGCACCAGCCCTTCATTTGCATGTCATCTGTGTCAGAGGGTTTCAGTCTTTCCTGTTTATAGTTTATATACCATCATGGCAGCAGTGCCATTAGGATAATTATAGTTATGTTAGGACTCCCCTGCATACTACCAGGAGACGCTTTGTGTCTTAGATAATGAGGTCAGCAATTTCCAAGATTTGCAGAACAAGGACAAATTGTTTTGGCAACATGCCCAGCTTACTCCCAAGTTTGACCTACCACCTCCTCCTACAGGAGACCCCATTTGTTCTTCTCCATTACTGTTCATACCTTCTGCTTGAAGCTCT
>WEIT01038580.1:28875-46941 GCA_013389985.1 Dryoscopus gambensis | reverse complement strand
ATTACATAGTTTTGTACATTGACAATAAAATTTTCTTCTCCATCCTCTCAAGCGTAAAGCTTGTGTATTTATGGTAACATTTTTCTTGCTTGAAAAAAACCCATTCCAATTCACTGTATTCTGAATCTAAATAGGGTTGTTCCATCTGGTCACATTAAATAAAATAGCTGTAAGTCAAAGTTAGCATGCTGTTCCCTGAACAATACAGACTTCAGCTGCACAGTGACTGCTTACACAGCGTTTTGAAATACCTGGAAAAAGGTTACTATGGCTGCAATGACTTGAAAAGCAAGCTGGGATCCCATCTCCTAGTAAGATCCCATTCTTTCCTTATACCCCAGCTATATATGCTTCCATCGGTGTGTACTCCCAAAGCACTTTTGAACTGAAGACACAGAATCAAACCTCGAGGTGCTGACAATCCAAAAAGCATGTGCAAGGCAGAAGCTCGGGCATTCCAGGAACAAGCCAGCTTGAGGGCTCTGAGCCGACAAGGCAGCTGCTCTGAGCTCAGATACATTGTTTGGGAGAGCCCACAGACAGCATGCACAGATAAAAAGTTTCTTCAACACCTCTACCTGGAGACAAACCACCAGTCATTCCTCACTACCAAAGCCTCAACCACCATTATACACCCAAATCATATTTTCTTCCAAATCCTTGTTTGTCAAAGTAAACCAAAGCATCCTTCACTTAAGTTCCAATTAGAGTTCCCAGGACATACTGTATTTTCTTCAGAATATGGCATAGCAGAATAAGAGGTCCCAACTAGCCACTGAAAGTTATGCTTACCCATCCAGTAAACCATGATTCTAGACTATGGAAAGAGGAAAAATGAATCTCTATACTCACCCAGCATCCATTTCTGTAAGATGTTGATCACTTTGGCACCAATCTAATACTGGTAGATACATAAAATCCCACTGATAAAAATTGGAAGTCCTTCAGGACATGTGCCATTTTTTCTCATAGTAATCTCACGGTCAAAAATCCTGGAGACAGTGTCCAGGACTCCACTTAGTGAGCTGAAACAGGAAGTCTTTAGACCAGACAGATATTGCTAAAGAGACCCTTCCTTACTTCTGATAGGGGTAGAAGAGCAACTTAAGAGAGCAGAAGATATTCTGTTGTCAGAAAACCTTTATGAATCCAGACTTATGTCCAGGGATTGCTGGTTTTTATGGTACGGAAGTAAGCCAAGGATACATTGGAAATCCATAACTGGCAAGGATATACCCTTTCTCTCTTGCAAACTTAACCCACATACAGAAGTGGACAGCCACATGTTAATGAAAGAGGTAATATTTCCCTGCAGGAATCCTTGTCATGTCAGCATTTGCATCTTCACATTCTTAGAGCCCAGATCCAGACATACAGATATTTTATTTTTGGATAAAACCCACCTCTGCAACAAGAGTTTGTGCTAGGTCTGACATTTCTTCCTCATTTCACAAGGAGGGCTTAAGAGCTACCAGAAGCATTGAGCGAGCCCTTCTGCCCTGAAGCAAATATAATCTTTATATCTTTCTAAGATATTATCTCTTCTCTGTTGCAGTAATATATCAGGCTCTTCCTTCTCTGATACAGTCTGCTTCCCAGAATGGATTTGGTTGCAGCAGCAGTCCAAACAGTCAGTGGATTAACAGAGGAGTTAAGTCCATATCAGTACTAAGTGAAGTATGTTGTAGCTTGAAAGTCTACTAATCAGACTAAAACCTGAGACCTGATAATTAATAACTTTCCTTTCAACTTACTTCATCACAATAATCTGATCACCTGTATTATAAGAGATACAGAACTCATTTTGCCAAGTTTGTCAAGAATAAGAACTCAACATAAAGCTGGCATTCTTCTAAAGAGAGACATGAGGAAAGAAAGAAAAGCAGAATTCAGAAAATCTAACAGAGGAAAATAAAGTAAAATAGGAGGAGAATAAAACAAAGGACCAAGAAAGATTAAACTGCAGAAGCTCAGACCTCTGGTTGCCTGGGGTCAGCTGCAGAAGAGAATTTTGGTTTGGTCTGTGGCTCTTCCCTGAAAGTGGAGGTAGGTAAATGCTGCGCCTACTGTTTCTGTGGTACTGGCAGGAAGACAGAGCTGAGGGTGCTGCAGAATTGCCAGCCAAGCAAACATTTTCATGACATCTAAGTTCATAAAAGCATCTCTTGTTTCAGAGAAACATTTTTTAGATGATTATTGGCTTTTCAGAAAACAGAGCTTTTTTTTCCTTCTGTTTTTCAGCTGAAAAGTCTCTTTGGAGACACACGACCACTATCACTTTCAGAGGCATGAAAATATTGAAAACATCCTTAAATGTGCTTTCAGTTTCTACACCTCTTCAATGAAAACCTAAAACCCATGAATAAAAATCTTGCAAAGATAAAAGTATTCCTGACTGTCACCACATGGAATCTTGCATTGGAGAACTGGGGACCACAGCAAGGAGAAACCATCCTTACTGTCCACAAACACCCATCTGCTCCCAGAAGAACTATATTTCACATACTAAGTAACATTCCATCTAGAATCTCCTTGACTCTGGGATCTGTACTTGTGGTGACCCTCAGAAAAATCACTCTCTCTTTTTCATGTGTAGCAGGAGGCTCTGTCCTCCAGGAACATCACCTCATAAGAAGAATTCTGCATTGTTCTACAGACAGAAGAGCAGGAAAGCAGCTGAGACACGCACAGGCACTGCTCAAGTCACGACCGTATGTACAGTGATTTACGCTGAACAGCTGGCTCAGAGGTCACAAAAGAAACGTGTTTTACTATGTGAGTGCTACATGAAATGACCCTGTTGCCAAACCTGGCTAAGAGTTGAAGAGCTGCTGAGTACACACAGGATTTATGAGACTAACCTCTGCATTCCTTCCTGAGGCCAGGAAATTGCATTCCTTTGAGGTCTGGACCGGTGTTCATTGATAATGCAAAATTATGCTCTTTGGCAGGGAGAAGAAAAGCAAAGCAGAAGCACTGGAACGCCAAATAGCCTTATGGGGAGAACTGAGAGGAATGAAGGATAACAACTGTCTTTAAAAATTCTACTCTCCTCTCAACCCAGCTGAAAGGAGAACCTGCACATGCAAAGTACTGGGAGTAAATTCTTAAAAATTCAAATGTTCGGAAAAGCTTAAGCTATCTTTCTTAAATTTGTGAATTGAAAGGTAGAGTGGTATTACCTGCTTCAGCCCATTATCATCCTCTGTGTGGTGTCTGTTATATGGCTAATAAGGCAGACACAAATGATAAAAACACCGAGAAAGCAAATGGAACAAGCAGCAAATGAAGCAGAGAGAGAAGACAGCTCTGGCCTGAGTATGATTGAATTCTCACTGCTTAGTAACTACAAGGCACTAGCACTTTTCAGGTTCAAAGCTTTCTCTCAGGCCTCAGAAGGGGAAAAAGCCATGTAAGGAGATGAATGGGGTTGGCTTTTTCCAAGCAGTTCTTTTGCTAGTGGATAGTGTTTTTTAGGCTATACAAAACACACCTTAGTAGCCAGACATAATTGGAAAAAGAAGAGGAAAAAAGTTATATCTATCTCCGGTCTTCCTCCCCCCTCTTTTGGGCATAGTATTCCAGATGAATCAGAGGAAACACAGACAAGGCACAGCTTAAGCCATATATCCTAAGGAGGCTAAATTAGCAAATGACTCACTTTGCTTTATATTACATGAAAGGTAACCTTGATAAAATAAAGCTCTCATGTCATGAAAAAATAACAAGATTTTAAAATCTATTGGTCTAATGTGGAATAAAATTTAAGCCTTTCTTCTGAATCCATCATGAGCACTCAGGATAAACAACAACCTGCTGATCAGAACACTAATCTGGAAAATGGGAGAACCTCATTAGGCATAGCCAAGGCATGAGTTTCAGCATTCTAAACCCCATGGAGAACCCCAGCTTTTAGGTTAATGGCTATTTCAAGGAGACTTTTACCACCAGCCCTTAAGAGGATAAAACTGAGTTATACAACATTGCTAATCTTTTCCCTGGTGAGAGGAACACTATTTTTTTTAATACCTTTCTTACCTCAGGACTCTCTAGCGGTTAGAGAACAAAAAACTACATTATTTTCAAGTCTGATGAGTGACTGGAAAATCCAAATGGAACCAGGAGAAGATAAATAAATCTTGTTCCTCAGTTTCTACATTGACCTCAAAGTGAGAGAACTTGAGAAAACTTCTGTAACCTGTCACTAGAGCTTCAGTGATGGAAAGCAGTTATTACCACTTCATAAAAGCATTCATTCTCAACGTCCCAAGTCAATAAGTGTACTAATAATAACTGATTGTGAAACCTCTTAGTTCAGAAAGCAAACAAAACACAGGTTTCAGTGACTTGTTTGTAAGTAGATCCTGTGTCCTATGTCAGCCAGCAATACCATCATACGTTGTCTTACAGAGAAAAGTGGATTCACCCCGTCTATGAGCAAATGGGAACTGCGCTGATCCTGGGTATCCTGGAGCAGGCAGGGGTCACCGTACACTCACCTCTGGCACTGCACAGTGAAACCATCTGGTTTGCAGACCTGAGTCATAGTGCTTTCACTTGCACTTGTCTGGCTTCTGCCAGGAGGAGATTTCTGCTGGGGACCCTGCATTCTACAGGAAAAAACCAATACAAGTTATTACAAAACAGATTTTTTTAATCATATAATATCTCTACTTGGAAATGACCCATAATCTTTTGGTTTTCCTTTGCTTTACACTCTCCATTCCTCCCCTCCTTTCCAACAGACATTTATATATGCCCACACACTGACATTCTTTCCTTTATGAGGAGGAGAAATTTAAGAATTGATACTCCTTGAACACACACTTTTTCTTTCTTTTCTTATATGCATAATTATACCTCTATTTTGGTTAATTAATTAATTAATCAGCATGTCCCAGTCTCAGTGCTAGTAGCAAAGTCTCCTCCTCTCTAGTTTTACAGCTCTTAGACTGGCAGAGACATTTCATTGTAACCAACCTACACTGCAGAGTCACCTTTCTGACCTACCTAGAGGTCGTTTTCTAGAAACAAGACCAATGTGAGGTAATTTCTCAACAAGATGACATAATATTACCCAGTCTTCACCAGTAAAAGCATCGTGGTTCCTCACTGCCAGTGTTATCACACACCCTTCTGGCTTTGGCCTTATGGACTGCTGAGAGTGCTCCCTCTCCACCAGCACATCATGCAAAGTGCCCTGGAATTGAAATGGCCTGGTTCATGGCCAGTGGGACAGAAACAAATCGGTCAAAGATAGAGAAAAAAAAGAACAGACATTATGCCCTCAGGTGGGGGAAGAGAGCCATAGAAAGAACGAGACTCCCTAGAAGACTTGAAAGAGCAGAATTGCCCCTGCACATTGCTGATCGAAATGGAGCCTAGGAGGTCTCAGCTTTACAGGGAGTGGTATGTAGACTGCCATGCAAGCAGTAAATTCTCAGCTGTTTCAGCAATTCAATGTGATTATTTCCACCAAAAAGTACTGACCTTTTTTTCTTCTGCTACAACAGTAGTGAGGTTGTTGGGTATCAAAGTAGTCTTCCTGCACCAAGACGACGTATCTCTGATCTGAAATAACCCAGAGGTAGGAGAATGGCTGGAGTCAGAGCACTGCGCAGCCAAAATTAATCCATTTTGAGTCAGTGCTGGATGTTTGAGAACGTCAGACTGACACTGTCCAGGGACAGACTCCTCTAGATGGCACAGGATTATTGATTCAACACTATCTTGCTGAATTCATAGCATATTAAAATGATAGCAGTGCATTTGAACTTCCTCTTCTAGACGAAAGCAGAGATATGCACATGTTCTGTTCCTATCCAGGACATTTCCTTTGAACTATCTATCCAGCTCATCTCTTATGGAACATTCGTATTTCACAATTTTCTCTCCACTGTCGAGTATCTCACTCCTTCAGGAGCAGATCCACTGTACACAGGGGCAGCACACAATGAGCCACCAAGCACTCACTTCACTGGATACAGAAATGGATCACGATTTAGAATCAGCTGGACTAGTTATTACAAACACAACTAAAAACTGTACTAGTTTCTTATTTATCTCAGCAGGGTATTGCTCACCCCTGCTTCTCCTGATAACCCCAGGCATGTTCCTGCTGTTTCCTTCTTTGATCCAGAACACGCTCTTTGAGCAGAACATTTTAACCTTCTTTTTGTTTTGTTTTCCACAGGATTATCTCTTAGACCACTGATCAGAAAAAAAGCATGACTATCTCTCTGTGCAGCAAGGTATTCTTAAAAGAGTTAAAAAAACATAAACCCACACCTTTTACTGAAATGACTTTAATGCAAACATAAATTTCCAGTCTAAATGCAAAATGTTGAAAGTTCAGCAGCTTAATTAATTGAAAAGATACAATCCTAAATAAAGAGAATGTAACTCATTTAAGTATTTTTCTTTAAGTGCTATCCAGAGTCAAGGTAGAGACACTTTTAGGTTTAATGCAAATTTTGCACAGGCAATTTTTTAAGACTCAACATTTCTAAATTTTGTCCTGGACACTGAAAAATAGCAGTGATATTTTGCAGTAAATGCTGCAAGGAGCACCAGTTCATTGGAAATATTAATCTTCCTTCTCCCCAAACTTAAACAAAGCATCACTTTCTCTGTGCTTAATACTACATTTGGCTCAGATTCCATTTCTGAATAACATGCACAGAGCACTAAAAAGTGCAGAATAGCGATTTTTTTTCTGCAATGGTAGAATTATAATTTTTTTAGCAAAATACTAATATAGAAAAGATTTTTACTATTTGTATTTTGTCATTAAACATTGTCCCACATCATTATCCCACAGCTTGATAACAAATGACCTGGTAATGTGTTAAAGAACTAAGATTTGAATTTTAAAAAACCCTAAATCTTTAGACTTTCAAACACACACAGGGAACAGAAACCAGAAATGGAGAAAAGTTACTTCTAAATTTCACCATACAACATAAATTCTCATCTTCCACTTCATTCCTCCTGTTCTGTGGCCATGAAATAACCTTGCTTGGAGATGCCACCCAGAGACACTGCCTCACCTGAAGCTCCTAGTCTTAGAGAAGCACATTTGCACTGAAATCTCCTTGCTCAGCACAGTCCCTATTAAAATTCCACTGAAGCCTCAAATACCCACCACTTCTGCAGAGACAGCCACTTTTTCAAAGATGTTTCACTGTCGCTATAGGACACGAGAGATACAACACATACACTCAGGGTGATCTGAGGGGAATAATCCCAAGATTTTAATTTCTCTCACAATATATACACCTCTGACCATGACAGTGGATTGGAAGGTGAGGTTGACACCTCTCAATCACATTGGCTACACAGACAGTCCATCACTCTTTCTCCTCATGAGAAAGGCATGAAAAACAAGAGAAAGAGTTAGATAAACATGGGCTATTATTTACATGAAACTTGTGAGAACTCTGACTCCAAAAATGCAATCAATCAGAAGGCTGAAAAAGCAGGGTAACATTTCACCTCTTCTGCACCTGTGGTTCACTTTTTGCTAATGAAGGCATTTTGCCTACTTTCATCCTGCAGTTTCCTCCAAGTTATACTGTATGTGTATTAAAATGCTTCAGGGTCAGTTTTCAATGCAAAGATGGAAAATGTTAAGTATGCATTGGGCAAATCAGCACTCTCCATTGTTGCCTAATTCTGTGGTAGCTAAGGAAATCATCCTGCCCTAAAAAAGCATTGCAAGATACATGTTCCCTTATAGTAAACTTGTTCATAGCAGCTTACATGTGGAGAGATTCTCACTTTGTAAGAGACTTGTCACAAGCTTTTCTTATTCTCATAAAAGCAGTGTAGTGCAGAGTGCTAAACAGGGGGTAACAGAATCAAGACGAGATCTTGATCAGTTCAAGCTAGTCCTTTTATACTCTATTTTATCTGAAGCACTTTTCAATTACAAGCAGATTACAAGAACAGCTTTTCCTATCCAGTTTCTATTAGATTTATCAGTTAAGCTTGGCAGAGGATCTCTTGCAGCTAAAGGTCTATTATCTTTAATTAAATAATAACTTTCACAGTGTTCTTGAATAATATTGTCTGTATTCAGCAGGCCTGGAGAAACAATACAAGGCACTCTGACTCAACAGCCTGCAATTAGTAGAACATTGTCTTGAAAAAAACCTGTGATCTTAGCCCTACTGGTCTAAAAGATCTCAGCACAAGAAACATTAAGTAGTCAAAGTCTTCAGCAAAATGCTGAAGAACATGCTTAAGAACAGGCAGAAGTGTTCTACTGAAATTAAGCAATTTCCAGTTACTTCGTATTAGTCTGACACCAGTTTCCATTTCCTGAAGATAAGTTTCAAATTTGAGTTTCAAATTTGAGTTTAATTTTAAAAGTATTCCCAGTGCATCTGAGTTGGCTTGAATATTTTCCTGTATGTGGCACAGAGCTGCTCAGCCAAATCAGCTTTTTCAGTCTTTCTTGTCAGATGCCATCCAAGTGATATAGGGCTTTCAACTGGGTAGCAAAGCTTTCATTCCAGAGCAACAAAAGAAAGAAGTCCTATGTGCTGTCATCATCAATGAAGTCACCAGTCAGCCGCCTTCATCCTCTATTTTCAACACTATTTTCCACAAACATGACTGCCAAATGTGATAACGTAACAACTGAATGAAAGCATCACTGACCCACTGTTTATGTACTGATGGAAAGTATTTTTATTTGTAATGGTAGTTTCCCATAGAGAATGTATTTCTGCGGAAGCTCACAATTTTGTAATTCAACATACAGATCTGTAAACTGCCCATTGAAGGCTAGGAAAGGTTGGTTTCCCCTCATAAGGGATTAAAATAGATGTGAGTTATCCCACAGGCTGGAAGACAACACTCTGTTTTGTATAAACCTCACTGTGTTCAGTAAAAACAAAAGAACATAATTATTTATACCACAGAGAAACTCACAGTCTAAGGCCCTGAGTCTGAGGAAAATGTGGATCAGCACCCCAGGGTTTTTTGACTCCTTCAATAAACAGAAAAATGAGGGAAAATAAAATGTCCCTTACTTACATGGAACTGCCTAAATGTGTTTGACTTTCCTCATTGCTACATATTACTCTGCTGCCAGGTCCTACTCATTCGCTAAACATCTGGAACAACCACAGTCCATGCAGGACATAGGCACACAAGGGACAAACAGAAATCAGGTAACAGGCAACAGCATAAAACTTGATGGAAGACCATTATGGGTGAGGAGGAGAGAGATATCCCCACTCTAACCTTCAGCTACATGGTACCCCGTCTACCAGTCTGAGGAACAGGGGAGGTCAGGAAAATCAGAAGCACCAGAAGTGGCACAGTCTGTGTTGAATATATTGTATGAGAGAGTCCCCAGCCCACTGAGGCCCAACGTGCTCATTTTCAGTAACCATTGCTCCCTGAAGCAAGAAAACTGAGGGCATTGTTCTTCCCTCAGCAGGAGCCAGGCTCCTACAGGGCTTTTGTCTCAGCAGGAACTGGAAAGCAGGGACTACACTGTCAAAGACAAATTTTTTCTGTCTCAGTGCAATGCAGAGACTTCCAGCTCCTGCTTGCTTCTGTGGTCAGAGTGTGAGTCTTGACTGCTCCAGGACAGAAAATTTGCTCCATGGATGCTATTTGATATGTAGCTGCTGTTTGCCACTATCCCACAAAAGCACAAGGGAAATTACACCCCCTCCTTGGCAGGTCTGGACACTGGTAAAGGGTGAGAAAATGCACTTTCTTCCCAGAAGGTGAGGTCAGTCCTCTCTTGAAGAGTGCCATTTCTTAGCTGTCACTGAGCCCACAGCTGTCTGCTATAGTGGCAGGACCACTGACGCAGCCCACCTCACTGGGCTCCTGAGAGCTCAGCAGCAGTGGCTTTATTGTTCCCCCCACCAAAACAGAGACAAACTAACTTTCACCACATGAGAGCTAGTACTTGGCATATATGTATCACCCTCATCTTGAGCACTGAGCAAAACTGCAGACTTAATCACTTCTCTTACGAACAGGAGGTGAGGACTTCTGTTCACTAACTCCTCAGTTGGGTGAAGTGGCAGCTTGTGGCTACACCAGGATTGTTCCTTAATGTATTGACAGGTGTAAAGATGGTTGAAAGCTTCATCAGATAATCTCAAGCAAACTGTGCACACACACATATATTACACATTGCACTTACTGAGTAGTGCAGTGAAAACTTTACCCTAATACGTAACTTACATGGAGTCAGCAGGAAGTACAACCAGGGTAACCTGGGTAAGATTCACTTCTGGGTTTTGAGGTACCAGGAAAAAAAATGTTATCACTGCACTTCAGATTAAGCCAGAAGACTGCCTCTTCCCTTAGCTGAGATCAGAACTACTGCAACCTTTTTACTATGAAATGGGAGATAACAATATACCAGGAGGAAAGACGAGTGTACTAATGTGTTGTCCAACAAAAGCGCTGTTTATATCTAGGTTAGTTAAAGGTGCAAGACTAAACAATTCAATGGAAAACACCTCCTGTGAGAGTACTTCCTCTTATAAAAGGAGAGGGTTGCAGATTGAAGGCAAAGATAGCTCAATACCAGTGCGATATAGATTATGGGATGCTGGGTTTTTTAGACTACAGCACACAGACAGACCAGATGGTTCCAATCTACAGTGAAGCTGGGGCCAGAAGTCAACTGAAATTCAACTAAAAACTGGGAAATTATTTGGGGAATGAAAATAAACAACTATGCAACAGTGAGGTTTAGAAGAAGGCAGTCCTGGAAACTTTTGGTGAGTTTCCAAGATCCAGTGAGTGCTGAAATACCAACCCTGGCCAGCATCTTTGACAGTTTCCACTACAGCTTGCTCTTAGGGATGTCTGAGTCCATCAAATGTTGCCAGAAAAAGGCCTGTATCCTGCGCCATGCATCTTCTTGGGCTTTAGCATGCTCTCTCCACTGCCCTCCCCAATGTATCAACATCCCAAGCATCCTGTGGATCGAAACTTTGCACAGAGGCAAGAATGGTGGCTCCAAGAGGTGCCCTGCTCCAGAATAGGAGTAAAACTCCACTTCCCGTCCATGCTGCCGAAGGCGTTGAACAGCATCCTGGCAATAGAGGTCACTTTTCCAGTTCCTGTCATCCAGTCCAGACAGGAAGAGGAACTTGGCTAAGGACCTCTCCACGGGAATGCGACAATCCCAAGTTGCTGGGTCCATGTGATCATCTAAGACATCTGAAAAATCTACTAGTCCAGACTCATCACTGATCTTCATCCTCCCCAAGTCATATGGGTGGACAGGAATAGTGAAGCCATCCCCCTTCAGGGGAATGAAGGAATTAAAACTACTTCCAGATATGCTGACAGCTGCCTTGATGCCAGGTAGAAATGTGGCCATGGAAAGGGCTAAATCACCTCCTTTAGACAAGCCCAAAACACCAATCCCAGTATCTTTCACCTGAAACAGAATTACGAAAACAGCATTATTAACTACTCTTTATTTCCTGAGCTGACTCTCTTTATTTCCTACTCCAGTTTTCCTACTCTTTATTTCCTCTCCAGTTCTGCTTTCTCACTCCTCATCCAACTAAGACCACTCATAATTTGCCCCTTCCCTCTCTCTGTTCGGATTATATTACTCCCTCATCCATCCCTCTGCTGAGCTTCCAAAACAGTGAACTGTGAATTCTACAGCTCCTCAACATTTCTCCTCCTGTAACATGTTTCCCTCCTGGTGACCTGTATAGACAAAGTGCCTTCGCTCCCTCCCCATCCTGGCTTGGCCTGCTCTCAGTATGGTGTCTTTTACTGCTCCTCTCTCCTCTCCCCAAGCCATTTTTTCCTGGGTTTACTTGCATTGAATTTCTTTATTGCAGTTTCTTCTATACTCTCCTACAGCTGACCTGTTATTTTCTGTTTTGTCTTGGAAGACATAATGTTCATTACACCTGAGGCTAAGCGAGCCCAGTAGCTGTTTAAATCAACTTATTTCTAGTGAAGGCCCTTCACATTGAATTCTAGATGTTTCAGAGCTCTATGAGGAACAAGACAAACAAGCAAGGCTGAATTATGCTCTCACACTGCCTACAATCCTGGTGTCCATGTGACAGAAAGTAAATAACTTCGTAAAATAAATACACATTAGGTAGCATTCCATTAAAATTTTAAATGCCACTTGATTTCTTTTGGCCACTTTTGGGTTAAGTATGATGATACATTGCTATAAAGTGTCTTTCTTGTCCCACACACTTGTTCAAATACAGCCTCAGCTTCTCAAGATATGTCACACCTCCAGTGCTACAACTGTAAGGGATTATGTTGTTAAAGTGTTTTATTACTGTCCTGCAAAACTTACTCAGAATCGAAAGCCTGTAGTATCTCAGAAGCAGTAAAAAAGCCAAAGGATTTTTTCCCTTCTAAAATCTTAAAAGATGCAAAAAAAAATAGTAAAAAATTACTATTTCCTGCTTAAGCAATTTTGTACTTCAAGCCCAGGAACCAGTTAAAAAACTGGAAAATAGTTTCCAACAGGAAGAGCACCATAATTTGTCTCTTACCTGCTGCTGCTTCCGCAAAAAGTTCACAGCCTCCTCAAAATAGCTCAGTTCAAGAATCTCTGGCATAGCAGGGATATCTTCAAAGGACATGTAAGCAAGAGCCAGAGTCACAAAGCCTCTGCTAGCCAGGAGACTTGCTCTGTATTCAATAAGACCTCCTCCAGATCCATACAAATCAATAAGTCCAGGGAATGGGCCAGGTCCTGCAATGAAAGGGGAGTGTACATATAACCAAAAAGTTCCTGCAGGTGTCCTTTTGTGGTGCCCTCCCAGCACACATCAGGACAGTAGATATCAGAAGAAAATCACCCTCTGAGGCTTTCCATGGTGGCTATCATTCTCAGGAACACACAAAATGACTGTAAGGACATGAATTTGCATATTTCTTTTCTGTCTTAGGAACTCATTATAGGAAGTTCACATGCTGGACATCCTTCTCGCACCCTGAATTTCATCTGGCATTGGTCCACAAGTCCTCAGGCCACTGAGGATCAACAAACAATCAGTATTACTGCAGGAGCGGTAATCCATCTTCCTTAGGAGCCATGCTAGCAGGTATGCCATGGAGGAGATACTTGGGTTATGAAAGATACTCCCAAACGCCAGCACTGACCTGTGCCAATTCAGGCTTCAGTAAGATCTGGGTAACTAACCCTGAGCTCCTCAGCTCTCCTGCAGCAATAGGACCTTCATTTCCTGATGCTGCTCTGCCCATTCTCATAGCCAGATTTCCCTTATGAGATGTGATGTTGCTGCAGCTGCAAGGGACAGTTTGTTAATTACAGAGCAAGATAGCCATGTTTAAGTTCCATTCAAGGAGCAGGAACACTTCAGAGCTTAAAGCAGCTTTGCACAGGATCCATTCTCAGCACTGTCTCTGTACAGAGTTGTGAAATACGGCACCTGCTTAATTAAAGATCTTGCTTTTCCCATTTGCCTCCCATCTTCCCAAGTATCCCATGCAGTCCAGCTGCTCAATCAGGTCAAAACTTCTTTTTTTGGCTTTTCTTTAGCTAAAGAGAGACACAGAGAGAGACAAGTCCAGTGCCTGCAGGAAGATCTGTAGCAGCTGCCGAGCACATGCTCCCACCATGCCTCATTATTCTTCGCTCCATGGCCAGAGCTGTCATGCATCACAGCTCTGCCAAGGACCAGGGGCCTCTTTGTCCTGTCAGCTAAACAGAAAAGCTAAGAAATAAACAAGTTTTGACAGAGCTCTCACTGCAAGAGGTCAAGACGCTCAACTAGAACAACCACAAGACACGTTGTGTTACCACTGCTGCCCTCCCTGCACCACCATACCCCTGCCTTGGCCCTTGCCCTGCCGGGCAACACCTGCTCCTCTTCGCTCTGCTGTGAATATCAAAGTATCTGGACCAGGCACAGACTGAGGGAAGTGTTAGCTGAGGCTTTGCTCTCAGTTGCTGAGTGCATTCAGGGACCATGGGGTATAATACGTGGTGTCAGTCACACCTGGAAAACCAGAATGCAATTAAAACTCACCAGGAGGGAGGAAGAGGGTTGCTTTGAGACGACCTTCTCTGACCGAAATCCTCTTCACCCCCTCTTCTAAAAACCATCGTTCATTGGTGCATTTTCCCAGCAAACGGCTCATGTCCCCATGGCCCTCATACACTTCCAAGTCCACACAGAAAGGGGTCAGGACGTTCCTTTTTGCCAGCCGCTTATAGGGCGTTTTGGACTGCAGAGCCCAGAACAGCCCCATCGGCTCCACTCCCAAATAGCTGCCCCCCAGCGCTGGGGAGCGGCTGAGGTCGAGCTCCCCGCTGCTCCCAGCTCTGTAGAGAGCGTGGGCTTGGAAAAGCTCCCCGCTCTCGTCCACCAGGCTGGCTCGGAGGGTGACCGCCTGCTGCGGCCGCAGACCGGCCACACGGATCTGCACGGGGTCATCGAACAGGCACCTGGGGGAAGGCAGGACCGACACCCGCACCGCCATCCCAGCTCGGCTGCACAGAGAGCTGCGGCCCTTCTCTGCGCGAGGCACGGGCCGCCCGAAACTGCGTGCGACACGACCCTCAGCAGCCTGACCCTTCTCGGGATTAAAACCTCTGCCCAAAGTCCAGGAGGAACCATCGTGACCACTTCCTTCAGTCCGCCAGCACGGGCTGCTGGGAGACGTAGTTCAGAGCACGCCTGCCTCCAGACTCTCCGGCACGGTGGCACCAGCCACTCCCACGGGCACAAGCTGTCACTTGTTCTTGGCGAGTGCTTTTACTTTTGATTACAGACACTAAATTAAAAACCCCAAAGCAGCAAAAAGAGATATGCAAACTCCTACGCCCCCCACCCCCCAGCTGCAGGAAATTCCAGATTTGACGGCAGAACTGGCTTGGGAGCCATTGCCAAGGCACACAAACAAGCTGGAAAGCCTAAGTAGCATGACATCTTAATCTAGCCACAAAACAAAGCCTGTTCTTAATCCCTCTCCAGCTTTCTGCAATTTTTGGATAGGCACAAGTTAAAATGAAACTTTATGCTATAACTATGTTTCTTTAATAAAGCAAAAGAAACAAAGTAAAACAATTACTATATTTTTCTTCTCAATAATTAATTTCCCCCATAGTGCTAATGTTTCTAAGGAACTGTTTGAAGATTTGACAATAAACACCAGCGATAAACAATAAAACCATCTTGGTTTTCATAAACAACAATACTGCATTTTTGCAAAGTCTGTGTATTCAATAGCCTTCTAGTCCTACCCTGGGGGTCTCAGATATGTGAGTAGTCTCATTCCATTCTGTGGAAACACAAATGGGAACTATGGCTGTTTGAACCAGGCTCCTCGTTCAAACAACTTGCTTCACCATGCACTAAGCAGCAATTAATGGCAAAGGAATGAAACAATCAATGAGTTAACAAGCTGCAGAATCATACCTCATGCCACGAGACTACAGATGATATGCACATTGACTGCAGATCTGGCAAAGCAACTCAGGATGCAAGAGAATGCAGCTATGTTTAAATACAACAGTGAACAGAAATAAAAAACAGCAATAAAAATGTGTAGCTTAACACGGAAAATAGCCAACATTGACTTTTACATGTCCTCCTAGATGTCCTCCAGCCATTGTTTACTTCAGAAAAAAATAAATTAGTACAGAAATAAGCTTTTAAACCAACCTATTTATTGCAGAAGTTGTAGTTTTTCACCATCAAAACACCACAGCCACTGAACTTAGAGAATTACAGCAGGACAGACTTTTGCCTTTAAGTAGAATGCATATGTTGGACTGATGCAGCCTGATGCACAGGTGGGTGGCAGAGCAGATCCTTCCTTGTCCACTTGGGTTGCTATGAAAACAATCTGTAGATCCAAACAAATAGTATGGGCTTCCATTTTGGGATTTTCAAAATCTGGATTGCCTCTCTTCAAATTTTATTTTGCTTACCATCACTGAGGCAACATGCAAAGGCCTCAAAGTGCTATTGTCAAAGCTCTACTTACAAGCCGAAAAATCTGGTCAATTGGTCTGGACTCTGAAATCAAGCAAGATAGCCATGATGTGTTTGGCAGGCATCGTTGAGGATAATTTAATGTTCAGTTCTTTTTGGAGGAATCATGTTTGTACTCCAGTCACAGGTGCTGATGATTGTATCACATCACAACAGACATCACAAGCTCAAGTCTCCCACCTTTGCTATAGCATCTTCACAGTTTTTGTGAGACAATCTAGTAGTTGATAGTAGCTGTACTTAATGTCATATTCCATGTCATACCAATAATTCACTGAGGAGACAAGAAAAGGGAAAAACATTTTAAGGCTAGAATGCAATGATTTACAAACATGTTTATAGACTGTTTTACACAGTTCAGTTAGTACAGGCTTTTCCTTATTACTGACTGAACTTTGAAACGAGCAAATCTATGACTATAGCCAAAAATAACGTAAGCAAACAATGGAGTTCTTCAATAGTGCTGCCAATGCAACTCTGTCTTAACCCAAACCAACTTCACGCTCTGTACTGGAGATTCATTGGAGTAGAAGCTGGCAAAACGCTTAGGAACAGAAAATGTATACCTCTATTTAGACAAAAAAAACCCAAACTGCCACGTTTAATACCATAATAATGTATGGGAACCTCTCTCCCTGTGTAAAGGATGGCAAATTCACCACTAGTTCACAGTGGTCATCAATTAGGCAGTGCTTTAATTCTGCTTCTCGTGTTAATTTTGGGGTATGTCTCCTAGGAAAATTAGGCTATACACTGTAATATTGTACTAGTGCATTTTGGAGGAGGATATGGTCTGGCTTCAGACATTCACTGGACCAGACCCAGAGAATACTGATTTTTCAAGTGTATACAGACTGTACTGCAGTTAACAGACTAAAGGATAAATAAAATCAAACTCTTTGTCATTTCTGCTAAACAGAATAAAAAAAAACAAGTGGCCAGGAGCTTGCAGCTGGAAACAACTCTACTACTTCTAAAAATTCCTTAAGGATTGATGCAGCAGCACTGCACAAAAAGAATCAGAAATACTGCTTTACTGCTAGCTTGTCTTTTTATCACAGAATCACAAGAACTGAAAAAAGGGGTTACAATATTTGCAGTGTTACACAAATACTAATGTTATGCTGTTCAAAATACTTTTTTCTTGAACAGCATTATCAGGATTGTTCCAGATAAAGCACAAGCAAAAATTCCAGCAAAAATCTCTTCCCCAAACCTTGCAAAACTTGCACAACATAACAATAATACGGATTACCATCCCCACCCCTCCATATGTACCAAATGAGCAATGCTTGAAATTCTGGAATTCACTTGGGGAGAGAGGACAAAAAAGAGATAGAGAGATGATGATAAATCCTACAAAGAAAGAGATGACAAGACTTTTGGTAAGTGCAGGGGAACAGTAACACAAATACAAGCTTATTGCAAGGTAAGAGACTGGGTCAGAGCAGATTTCAGCTCATAAGAAAACAGAGTATCTTCCATGTTGTGTCTATATTCATGCCTAAGTCATTCACTTCCTGGTTTCCTTTGCTTCCTGCAGATTTTATTTTGCCATATGACAACAGCACATGCAACATGCAGTCTCTTTGCAAAAGGGATGTAGATGACCACTTGCAGTGAGCAGGCTAGACAGACAAACTGCTTAGCTGCATGTCCTAAACAGAAACTGGATCAGGTTGACTGCATTAGCTATCCTTCTCCAGACTTGACAACTAGAAGACTTCGTCTTCTGCTACATCCCTAGCACTTGTCAACAAAGCTACGAATTATAAGCAAAACAGGCTGCAAGAAGGCAGTCCCACGGGATCTGTCAAGATTGTTATTCCCTCCAGCAGAGAGGCAGAAAACCTTAAAGGGACCTTTGGTCCCACTGATGCTTTGCTGTGGGATATCTAGCTGCATACCCACCATAGTTCAAAAATGTTTCTGGAAATAGTGTCTACTTTACCTGCAATACAGCCATGTGACTGTTGAACATGATGGAACCACAGAGAAGGCAGATACAACATCTCACCAGCTTTCACTGTACACTGCAAAGGTTTTGCCTGAGCATACTCAGGAT
>WEIT01038580.1:0-26165 GCA_013389985.1 Dryoscopus gambensis | reverse complement strand
GACATAAACAGAAAACAGGCAGTGTGAAGCAATGCTGCCACGAGAATCTCTTTTTTAATTTCTTCAGTTTTCAGATTCAGTTAGTAGCTTGACTATTTCATTAAAAGACAACTAATATTTTAGCCTGCTGGCTTTTTTTTCCTAGAGAAATGCAGGCAGGCAGAATCCAAACCTGTAAAACATCAAAGATTACATGCTACAACGCTGACAAAATACTTAAATAATTTAAATATTCTAAAGCTGAGGAGACTACCATGAGTATCACAGAATCAATAAGGCTGGAAAAGACACCAAAAGATGAGATCTGAGATCACCCGAGATCATCAACTCCAAGCTATGACTGAACATCACCTTGTCAACTAAATCATGGCACTAAGTGCCACCTCCAGTTTTTCCTTAAGCACCTCCAGGGACATGCCTCCATTTCAATACCTAATCACTCTTTATGCGAAGAAATTCTTCCCAGTGTCCAATCTAAACCTCCCCTGGGCACAACTTGAGATCATTACCTCTCATTCTGTTATTGGTTGCCTGGGAAAAGAGCCTGATCCCCACCTGGCTACAGCCTCCTTTCAGGGAGTTCTAGAGAGTGAAAAGGTCCCCACAAGTCTCATTTCCTCCAGGCTAAACAACCCCAGCTCCCTCAGCTGCTCCTCATAGGACTTACCCTCTGGAACCCTCACCAGCTTTAATGCCCTTCTCTGGACTTGCTTCAGCATCTAAATGTCCTGCCTGAATTGAGTGGCCTAGAACTGGACACAAGACCCAAGATGTGACTCAGTGAGCCCATTACTTTACTGGACTGGAAAACCTGACCTCAGAATAACATTTGTATTACAAACTACCTGCAGCATGAAACTGAAGAGATTTCTGTTTACACTGGAAAGCGTAACACTGCATAAACATCAAAATGTTATCAGTGCTTCCTTTCTTTCACATCTTTCAGTGTTTTAGTCTGTCCTCCTTCCAACCCTCAGACACATTGCACAGCAAAATGATGTACCGTATGGGATGAAGGGACGGTCACTTGGTGGATGCAGTAGAAAATACTTCTCTCCAGATACCACACAGTACAAGTTTTCATAATGATCTTTATGTACTAGGATTGAGAAAAAAAGAGAAATGTGGAGAAAGACAGAAAATCAGTGCTATTTCCTTCTCTGCAGCAGAAATTACAGTAAACTGAAAGTGTCAGCTTTCCCTTTCATTATCAGGCTGCTTCTTCCTCTTGCGGCCAGTGGGAAAGCCACAATATCATGCTGTAGCAAATGCGTTCAGTGAAGCAAATTGTCAATGCCTTGCCTGACACAATGCCAGGTAGATGCACCCAAAGACACAGCAGCAGGAGGCTGCAGAAGGGCAGAATAAAGAATGCAAAAAGAGCATGCTAAAATAGAACTGCCTTGTCAGAAAAACCACACCATCCTCCTGAGCCACTAACTCAAAACAAGCCAGCTTAAACCTATGCTGAAGTCATCAGAAGATTTACAGTGCCATAGGATACATACAAGATGTCACAGCAGCTGACTCCCCAAGCCAGAAATTCACAGCATCAGGCTTCTTCCCTGTATGGTTAGGGAAAAGAGGTATGATGTCAACAACAAAAAAATATTGTGTCATTTTAAAAAGCACTTCAAATAATTTTCTGCCAGTTTCTGCCAAATTCTGTCCCATAACTTCCTTCATAACTATGACAGTTTCATTGCAAATAGCAGTCTGTAAACAATATCAACCTCTTTCTACACTGGAAACACTGAGCCAAAATCTCTAGATCAGAGAAAAACCACCCGATGTAAAGAAGTGCTACATGACATTTTTTCAGTTGTGAGGGTCCCAGTACACAACAGAGACACTGATTCCAGAGTAATTCAACACCAAAACTTGGATTACTCTATTAGGTATTTTACCACTTCTGCTAAGAGGATGAAACCAAACTGAGCTGTGGCATTCAGAAAAAGAACAAGCATTCACCATCTAGTACCTAGTGCAATTGCTTTAAAGCTCCACACAAAATATTTACTGAATACACGAGAAATAGAGGGTTTACCCAGTGCCTCACTCATCCATGGTATGTCAGGCTGCACATCACAGACAAGTTCAGGGAACTCCTCGGTGAGGTTTGAACACTGCTTCTGCACATAGAATATGTTGGAAGAGGTCACTTTCTTCTCCACAATATCCAAAAAGTCCATGAAAGGCATTTGGCGCTCCTCTGGCATGACAAAACGGTCCTGAAACACTGCATCTGCATAACCATTTGGTGTCACTGCCACACTCACCACCTTGGGACCTATTACCTCCCTGCAAAACAAATCAAAGGTTTATACCTAGGCCTGCAGTTAGATCATATATTACATACTGGTTATTTAAAAACACGTGTCAAGGGCAGCAAAAATAAGATGCCTGTCTTTCCACAGATGGGTGTCTCTAGATTAGATTTTCTGCTGTCTGGCATTCTGCTCCGATTGCTCCCTGCAGTCAAGGCAACTCTAGTTTCTTTTTCCTCTCTGAATTCTCTCCTAACAGGACAGTTCACAAAGGAGCTCCCTTTTTCTCCATGCAGACAGAGGGCCCTCTTCACCCACTTCTTTTCAACAGTCATGGCAGGGCTTGATATTATTGTGGCCATTCAACCCAGCCAAATCCAACAGTTCACATGTTCAAAAGCAATTGAACAGGGAGAAGGGGTGGACAGAAACTGATAGATACACAACCCAAGAGGCTAACAGTCCTTAGTTCTAGAAAATATTTAGCTTTAAACCCCACAGAATTAGATCTGACCCACAGATTTTAGGTCTAACCATAAATGCCCTCTTAAAGGACTTTTCCTTAAAATTTCAGTCATTGTTAAAATGCTCATTTAGTTTTTTGAAGAAAACGAGGTGTGCTCAGTCACAAACAAATCAGTCTGTTCTTACAGCATTACAGCCCCACTCCAGCTGGCTGGATTTCAATAGTTGAGTCTGTTGGCTGCACACAGCTGAAACACTCACCCCCCTGGTGCATCGGAACTGGTAGGGCAGTATGTGTGCAAGGAAGACACTTAAACCTGACCTTGGGAAGACTGAACACCTTCATACAAAACCAGGAAGGAATCTGAGCTTATCTTACAAACAAACACAAAGATTAACCAAGCGGCTTTTAGTAAGGTCACCCAAAACTGAACACCAGTCCTGCTCCACAGCTCACTCATACCTGAGGTACGCTGAGGTCCATTTCTTCAGAGCTGGCCAGTGGCTGATGGCGTTGCGAATTATACAGGGTTTATTTGGACTCACCCACTCTCGATAAAACTCCAGTGGGGACGGAGGCCTATCAAGATAGGGTACGGACTCTGGCCAGCCCAGCTCTGTCCAGGCAAACAATAAACAGTGTTACGCAGCATCCCGAGACAAGCACCACCTGTGCCAGCACACAGGTTTCACGCTCCACACCACGCTGACACCAAGCAGTGCTCCCCATGGATCCAAGAAACCCCTCTGTTAAAACCCAGAGAGTGTTAGGGGGTTTCAGAGCTAGATGGCAACCTCAGGCCAGTGCCTGAGCTACAGGAAGTGCACCTCCCATACAGAGGTAATACCACAGGATGATTTTTTGGAAGCTGGAATAGTGCTTTGTTTTTATACACCATTAAAGGACCGTTTTCTCAAGTTTCGCTTTCTTTTTGCGGCGGCCTGTTTCACCTTGACCTCGGAACCATTATGCTGGCAGCAGAGTAGGTGCCGCTGTTCGCCCCACGCCGCTGCCGCTCACCGAGGCGGCCCCGCCGAGCTTTGCTCCCCACAGGNCCGCTCCCGCCCTCCTTCCCGCCCCTATCCCTGCCCACCCCTTCCGCCGGAAAACGAACCTCGGGCGCAATTCCGGAGGGAGCCGCGCAGCTCAGTAACAAATGGTCACGTCTTTATTGAAACAGTTTAAGACACGAAGTACAAATGGATACAGAGTTAAAAACAGCTCCCGGGGGAGCCTCACAGTGCAAAAACAAAAACAAAAACAAAAACCCAACCAAAACCAAAACCAACCAACAAACGTAATTTTAAACTTTTTCCCAAATAATAATTAAAAAAGAAAAAGACAAAGTATTATTTTACCTAAAGCCAAAAGGTATAAAAACACGCATTTATAAATAAAGCAGGAAGGGTTTTTTGTTTGTTTTGTGTTTGGGAGGAGGGAAGGAAAAGGGCAGCGCAGGGGAACAGGGGTGAGGAGGTGCCTGCCCGAAGCGAGGGCGCAGGAAGGACACGCGGGGCGGACACGGCTTGTTCCGGACGCGGCTGCCCCGCGCGTGTCCCCCGTGTTGACACGAACACAGCCCCAGCGCCCCGAGTCACTGACACGCACGATCTGAACCATGGGACACGCCGGACTTACCCAGAGAACGAAGCACCTGCTCTCTCGGGGGGCTGCTAGACCTGTCTACCATTTCAATGAGGTTTTTTGTCATTTAGTGTCCTGGATGCTACACATCCAACGGGCTGGGGGGAAGACACCGTATACATGCATGAATTTACCAAGGGTGTTTAAATACCTGCATTTCATTTTTTTTCCTTATATATAATTATATACATATTCATTCTTTTTAAAAAATTAAGTTGGTATGTTTCTACTCCCGGAAAGAAACGTCCCAATTCCTCTGAGTCATGATGAAGTCTGCAAAACGGGGAGGCTGGGGAAGGGGCTGCTGTAAGGCCATGCCCCAGTCATCACCTGGGAGGTCGCATGGATAGGAGAGGACAACCTGAGAGAGGAGGTGGAAGAAATGCAGACTCCCATACACACAGCTCCTGGGTGCTGCTGAGGGGTGGGGAGGAGGGAGGTGTTACCTGCCTGCAGCAGGAAATAAAACAGAGTTTGCTGCCCTCTCAGACTGCAGCCCTTCCTACTGTCCCAGTTCAAGAGAGCCCTAGAACAAACTGAGGGGTTCCACAGGCAAAGCACTACTACTTACGAGATGGAAAAGAAACCTAAAACTTCTCATTTTGACCAGGAATGTTGGGTTGAAGGAGGAAAAATATACGTAAAGAGCACAGGTAGGTCCAAATTATTTTTTCAGGCTTTATGTTAAACAAATAACTTACCTTAACTACAGGTATCTCGCTGTGCCTATGCTAACACCCACACAAACCAGTAAGAGGGATCACAAATCATTAAGAGGGATAGACTCAAATTTATTACCTCCTCCAATAAGCCTCTTCACTTCCCAGGCAGTTACCATTCATTATTTCTCTACCTGGCCCAGTGGACAGCCTGTGATGAAACATGTTCACAAGGTGCAAATGCAATGCATTTATGCTCTCTTTGTTCTGTAAACTAGGGGCTTTGGGAATAGCTCCTACTGCCAGCAATAGGAAGTTAGCAGGGAAGAATTAGTTGGATCAGTCTTAAATCATAAAGAGCAACACTATCTCCTCACCCCTCTCAGAAACAAACCTGTGGCACCAGCATCTCCTTTACTGCGCTTCCACTACTCAATTCAAAACATCAAAGCCTTGAACGAGCATCTCATGACTTTGCCATTTAAGAAAAAAATAGTTGCTTAGAGAACAGCAAGAAGCAAGAGGCTCAACAGAACATATTTTAAAACAAACTCCTTCCAATTCATTCTTCAATTACAGATCACCATCTCCAAGTCCTATATCTACTTTCCTGAAGCCTTTTGGTGCTGTATCCTTCACAGGTATTGGCCAAATGGTGTTCTTCAGACCACGACCATCTCTACTTCTACTCTGTTTTCCTAAGTCTCCTCCATATACTATTCTAAACTTATTTTAAACTACACAACCATTCTCCAACTGATCTACTTGCCCAACACTTTTCTCGCCATCATTCTGATCAGATTTTACCGCTGGTTTCCTGCATACAGCCATGATCCCAAGTAAAATCCATTCTAGGAAACAAAACCCACTCTGATCAGCTTAAAAATCAGATTTGCTTCACACAACTAATTTCCAAGGAGCTTTGTTTCATACCTCTATGCCAGTTTTGCTGGTTGTTGCCCTTTACTTTCATGGTAATTTCATTCTCACCACTGGATCTTCTGTATCATCTCTGACCTTTTTGTCACTGTCTCAAAGTTTAAATTATAAAATGGTGTAAAATTGCACAAGGAAGTAATATAAAGAACCCTCAAACCATTATCAACAGTACCGAAATATACCTGGGTTCAAGGGACTGCTATTTTTCCTGAGTGTCTTGTGGCCCCAGTACAGCAAGAAATTTCCTGTATACTAGGACATATGTTCACAGTCTGAAAGTGGAGGAACTGTCACTTCAAAAGCAAGCTTGACCCAGACTAATTCCCATCACAGATCCAACATGACTGTCATCATACATTCCACTCGTGGCATCTCCAGCCCACCTTTTCGCTCAGAGAAACTGTCAGAAATTTCCTCTCTGGTTTCCAACTTGCATTCCTTTGCAAAACCTGTCTGTGCAAGAGAAGCTGCCCATGGGACCAAGCACACCAGATGATTCAGCACAATATAGTGCAGAGACAGGACTAAAAAATAACCCCTTTAAAGTTTCAGTACAAGCCCATGAAAGAAAAGGTTAGCAAGGACACCTGAAACATGATTAAGCAGATTTCAGTTACAGGCAGAAGTAGCTGGAAAGCTCTCAAAGTGTTCCCCATATTGCCATATCCTGAAGCACTCGAAGTGATCAGGCAGCAAACCTGTTAGGGGAGAGACAGAACTGCAGATTATTCAGCCCTAGAGTTTCTCAGGAGAAACAAGTCATCCTATGCCAGTCTGGCCAGACCAGTAGAAAAGAGGCTGCACTGCAGATCTGCAGTCACAGAAAGACAGAGAAATCAACAGACCCCATTTCCAAGTGCCGCAGGGTTTCAGAGAGACAGCAGCCAGAACAGTAAAATGAAAGAAAACTGCTTCTACCCTGTAACCTCTGTAACCAAATGACACAGTCTGGCTGCCTCTGACTGACTTCCACAGATGCTAGCAGTCTCTCTCCCACCAAAGGCTTGTTGCTTGCATTAGTTTTATGAACTGGGATTACACTGCTCTGCCTTAAAATAAATGCAAGACAGACCAGAGATGGAAGAAATAAAACATTTTGTGCACTTGCCCCTGTTGTTGAAAGGAGTGGGAGTAAGGGGGAAGGTGCTGAAGAATTTCATTGGTTTAAAATTTTTTTTCTTAGCTTATATCATTGACCTAAAAAACATCACTGGACAATTTTAAGCCACAACACACACAAGTTAGCATGGATTTAGAGAAGCTCCACAGGGCAAGAAGAATATTGCACATAAAAATGCAAGAGAAGATTTTCTGTTTCTCAGATCAGAAATTCATGAAAAGCAACAAGGGTGGAGGCAGGGGAAATGGCAGTAATCACACCTCAAAATATCTCATTTGAAGTTCTTAGGAAATAATTTTCTGAGGAGATTTGAAACAGCTTTACAAAAGGTAAGAGAATCCCAGCTTCCTTGGGATGCAAATATCCTGTTTTCCTGTAAAGGCAAGGAGAAAACATTTTCCTATCACAGTGAAATGAACAAATGACACAGATGACCCCAGATGGCACCAGAGATCTCTCAAATTCAGAGTTACACTGTAAGAGATGGAAACCAGCTTTTTCATGTCACTTCTCCACAAATAAATCATAACATCAAAGTCAATATCCAATTCCTAATCATGAAAGGTGGCTGAAACAAACTTTTGTATTGTATCTAATTTCAATTTTTAAAATGTCTGCAAAAAACCCGGTCTGAAGTATCAATGTAACATCAAATTCCAGATTAAAAATACCACTAATGAATTCATAAAGTAATCTCCAGAGCATGGGCCCAAGGCATACAGAGCCTTTCCCTGGAGGTGAATACAGATAAAATACAATGTGGGGACTGTCTTGACACAAGAGGAAAGCAGACAGGGTTGTCATAACAACAGCAGGATTACTGCACGGAACAAAACTAAGGCAGGAAAAGCAAGAACAGCAAGACAATATCTAAGCAGAGAACAGTTCATTAATTGCACAGACACTCCAGCCTGTCTCCCTGTTGGGGGTCTATAATACAGAGATTGTTTCTCGCTGGGATATGGCAAAGGGATTGACAGTTTTTTAAAAGGACAAAGATAACAGCCACAAATGTGGCATAGAGCAACAGTCAAGAGAAATAAATTAATAAATAAACCCATAAAAAGTCTGATTCTTGATTCTCATGAAGTCTCAAAGAGGAAGGAATTGGCTTCACATGGACTTCTTTGCTTTTAGTCAGCAGTTCAGAATTTCTTGGATAAACTGGATTTTCTTTGTCTTTTTAGGTGTCAAACATCCTGACCTCTTGGCTATGAAGAAATTTCAAGACAATTTCTCCAAACTCCTCTTTCAAGACTTTGTTTAGAGACAGGAAGTTGAAGACCATTGGGAAACAAATACTAAAACTGTGGCCAGCACATTGCTAAGAATTGGAACAAGTCAGTTGTTGGAGCCTGAGGAAATCAATTTATAAAGGTATCCCCACCAGCCTTAGACCAGCTGATGGTAGCATTGGTCTGAAGCTCTCTCTGTGGTCCTCTTCTTGCAATTATTTCTGTGTATTCACAAACCCCTGAAAGCCACCCCTCTTAAAGTTTTTTGTCCATGCGTCGTTCCACAGCTTGCAGCAACAGCTCTGAGTACTGTTCCAACAAAGCTAGTGTCTGCTCATCTCCCAAACTCTTGGGACTCGGTAGACTGGCACCACATCCCTCATTCAGTGGGCTAGTGTTATCTTGCGGCTTCACCAGTGCCTCCTTATCTTTTGGAAGCTCTTCTGCCTCCTTCAGAGAGTCCAATTCTTTCTTCATTGAGGAGAATGTTTCTGTCAGGAGGCCTGCTATTTTATCTTTGTCAGTAGAGGATTCTGTATCATTTAATACCTGAAAACAAAGAGGGGGGAAAAATGCATTGGGGTTTAGGTAGAGCACCAAGTAAGCAATTTTAGCCCTTTAGGGAAGTGACACCATAAAGATTTGCAGACCAATCAAGTCTACTTTTCTTCAACATTTGAGACTGCCTATTAAGACATATAGCAGGACATGCATCCAATACTCCTAGTCGCACAAAATCCAGAGGCATTACTCCAATAGGACAGAGACGGGAAGCATTTCTGGGTAGTGTTCCCCTCATAGTGGGCTTAAGGAGGCACTATGTCTCCCAGTTGCAGCACAGGGCCACAGTCTCCTGCCCCTCCTGACTGCCAAATGCAGCTGGTCCCAGGAACAGAGCAAGGTCAGAGAGCTGATGCAAGTGCTGCAGCCAGAGCTGCAGAGGACCGTGTGGCAGATGCTCACCATCAAAGTCTCACACTCATTACAGGAGACTTGATAGACCAGTGCTAAGCAAAGAAACAAAGAGCTGTTATAATGCTCTGCATATAACTGGTCTGGTGGTGAGAGGGACAGGCAAATATCAGCATGTTCCTCTCACAGCTGGATTCCCATGGTATCCCACATTTGCTAATCCTTTTCCCAGGCATCAAAGACAAAGAACAGATGGGGATAATAAAATTCAAAGCTCCTATAATATTTCATATTATATTCATATATTCATAAACACTGTATAACCATTAATTAATTCCCTAATACCCCTTTGAAAAAGAGCATAGTGTTATCTTCAGTTTACAGATAGGCTAAACAGACTGAAAACTTAATTGATTTGCTCAGAGTACCATAGCAAACTATTGGAAAATCCAAACACTGGAAATCAGGAGCTCCTGCATCCCTGGTTCAAGCTGAAGGTGCAGTCAAGTGGACAGCCAGGTAGCATCAAGAGAACACCTTGAGGCAGCAAGCACTTCCATTCTGTGTAAGATATCTGTGGGCTGTACCAGAGCCCGTGTGTGAGGTCACTCACCCTGCGGTAAAGGTGAAGGGCTCTGCGCATGCTGTCCTGGAGCTCGGATACCACGTGCTCGCACTGCTCTATGCTGATGCCCGATTCTGGATGGGAGGGAAACATAAAAGCACAAGTTAAGGCACAGACACTCCACTATCTGCAGCCCATTGAAAAACCCAAGTTTTTCAATGCATATCCACGTGCACACAACTTCTCATTCAATTTTTAGGGCTGGTTTGAGCAAATCATTAAATAGGCACATTCTGCATGAGCTTTTCTTCAGACTAACTCGACATGCCGCTTGCTTTAAACATCCCTGTTTTTCCAGTCTTTAGACTCTCCAAAGTCAGCAATGTTTTTCCTCAGACTGCACATTTTTGTTACAGTCACAGGGAGTCACAGATTACCCATGTGATCTCCAATTACAATTAAAGCCATGTTTGTATGAGGGCTTCCAGTGGCAAGAGGAACCAATCCAAGGAGCCTCTAATTTAGCTTCCACCTGGTGAGAAATCTACAAGCTTCCCCTCATGCATACTTCCGAACAGTGTACAACTAAAGCATGAAGGATGATGGATTATACTGAATTACTGCAGTGTTCTCTAGTGAGGACTGAGCTCCAGAGGAGTGGTGAGAAGCAAACTCAATCACAACAGAATTGCATTGCTGAGCAACCCACGACACACACTGCTGATACACCGTAATTCAAAACTGAAAAATAAGAACAAGCAACTGACAGACAGCATCCTCTGCCTGTCCCCACCAGATATTATCTCCAAAACATGAGTTGAAGGTCAGCAATCTTTTATACAATAAACACTTTCATGAGTTAGACATAAACCATGAACAAAGACATAGACACAAAAACATAATCTTCAATTTGCAAAGGCCTGAACAAAGGCCATTCAACTTCTTTTAGTTACCCAAACCCAAAACTTCGTCACACTAGCACTGTAATTTCTGCAATTCTAAGAAAACCATCTTTGAACACACTGGAGAGGACCTGAGCTAATTTTATGAATACATCTAGATGATCTATAAACAAATACAGCTTGAAAAACACATATTTATACATAAACAAAAACATCTACAAAGAACAAAGGGGTATGAACAAATCCTTCCATCTGCATTCTTTGATTCTAAATCACCCGTGGAGTCTGAGCACAGTGGGCTTCAGTGCAATCCAAGATTCTTGCCTTCTGCCCCCCTCCTTCCCTCTTTTATGTTTGAAACCCAGCTGTTTCTTCTCATGATCATTTCTGTATTTCTCCTCTGATCATTGTTTTTATGCTGGTCTCCAGCTCTGGGGGTGCCAGTCAGGAGAAAGGTCACAAAACCTAATATAAATGCTTAAGTAACAGGCACTTTCTGCCTCTCGGGTGTGCAGAGCAGAGCTGTTCAGAAACTAGCAGAGAATATTAAACACAGCAACAGTATTAAGCACATCTACAGCATCTTAACTGTAGATGTCAAAATGCTTTAATAAGAACAATTAAATCTCTTTATTTGCAGCCGTTATAAGAGCAGGAAACAGAAGGACAGAAAAATTAAGTGGAAACCCAAAGTAACAGCACAAGTCAGAAGCAGAGTAAGTCTTTATCAGCCCTGTAGTTTTAATCTAAACTGCCACACTGTGATTCCCAGAAGCCACAGTAAGCTGTTCACAGAGATAGCCAACTTGGATCTAAACAGCTTTTCCAGCATCTACCACTAAAAATTTGGGAAATGTGGTCTGCAAGAAGCTTAAGGCTGACAGCGGTCTACTGAGGAAAAAACCATTGGGGATTCAGTGCTGTATCATTCTAACTTACTAAAGGATGCTGTTAAATATTCTGTCAGGGTGTGCTATGTCTTGGGAGTCATTAAAAAAAATAAAATCAGTACTGAAAAAAACCTTGCTCTTTCTCTGTGCTACCTGTGTTAATTCTGCAAAATTCAGAAACCATTTGCTATGTAGCCTGATTACCGAATCTAGAAGAGAAAACTCAGCCTAAAGAGTACAGACAACTACAGTTTTGCTGTAGAATGTGATTCCACAGCTTCAAGCTGCATCTGGTGCTGAAAGAAACCCCA
Organism: Dryoscopus gambensis; assembly: GCA_013389985.1. Lineage (NCBI taxonomy): Eukaryota > Metazoa > Chordata > Aves > Passeriformes > Malaconotidae > Dryoscopus > Dryoscopus gambensis. The sequence goes on along the minus strand of WEIT01038580.1, from coordinate 14,255 downwards.
TCCCTGTAGGGGGAGTGTCTGAAAGTTTCAGATGCACTCACTTGTTCTTCAGAGCAGCTACACTATGGTAACTGCAGGTCCCTTAGACAAAACATCAAATTTTCTGTTTTACACAACAGTGCTTCAATCTTAAGGTGTTTGATCCCTCTAGAAATGCAAAAAGAAAAATAACAATGCATCAAAACTAGATTATCCTTCTGCAATGCTTTGGTGCAGAAATACTGTGCTTAACCATTCCAATGAATGGTGCAGCAGCCTGGCACCACAGAAGGTAACTGATTACAGGATTACAGAACTATCCCTTCCCAGATATGAGTAAGAACAACATAACAAAAGAGGTAAGAAACTGTAGAGCCCCTGAAGGTACAAGGCATCAGTGCAGTGGTTAACATCCAGCTTTCTAATGCACTACTCAGAAAGGTGCATTTCCTTTCAGATTGTGACACAAAAGAAAAACCTCAGCAGATGATGTGGGACTAAAAAGTGTCTTCTCTGCCACTGGAGGTTTTCCTGCCCTGAAGGGCAGGATTTTTGCTTCAATTTGAACTTATCTGCTAGTTTTCATTTGATTGAAGTACCTTAAACTTCGGCTTGAAACAGATCTTAGAGCTGTTTTCAGCAGATGAAAGTTTTTCATCTTGTACCTTTTTCTCCAAACTAGAGATAATTCAAAAATTAACCCACATTTTTTATGTTTGAACCCTGCACATGTAATGCATACTCAGTTTGCAGACACGTCCTCAAAGCAAACTGATAACAGCACAAATACCTGCTTGCTCTCACAGGCAGCTACAGCAAGGAGGTCACCTCCATCAAGCCTTATCTCAGGGGAGAAAATTGTATGCAATCCCTTCTGGACCCTGCATACTTGCATATTAACAAAGGAAAGTCTGAGCTGCCTGGCATAACTTCACTGTCAGTATTATCTGTGCTTGCTTGGTTCTGTTAGCACATGTTGGCCTGCACCTTCATTTGCTGGCCAAACGTGCTCTGAGAGGAGTGTGGGAGATGTGACCTACACACTCAGGGGTGTGTAGGGGATTCCCAGCATGTCAGCTTTTAGCATTAACCACAAAGACATTTGAGCCCCTAAAGGTAATTGCACAGCTAACTCACTAAAAACACAACAGTGCTGAGGTCTACAAAACATTCAGCTAAGAAGGTCTGTCAGACATAAGACCCAGAGGAAATGGAAACTAAAGACTGAGAAAAAGATGTTAGACTGAAGAAGTGTCTCACCATTGAGGGGATGGTTTATGGAACGAGACAGGTGCAGACAGGACGAGACAGGCCAGAAGCTGGACGTAAAGAAATGTGATGGGATCGTGAGGCGGTTCACAAAGACAGGAGACAGAAGGGGGAAGATAAGAGATGGGTATCCATGCACACCTGAGACCTGTGCCGAGGCAGCTATAGATGTAGGAGACCTCGGCCTGATGGGGTCTAGTGGGCAAAGTCCAGGTTGGCTGTCTAGCACACAGGCGATGCCGGTGATCCGCTCCCTGCCCCTGGGCAGTGTGCTCTCAGGAGACTTTAGGTGCTGGCCCTCTGACACCTCCCTCAGTTTTAGACTAGTGACCCCTAGCTCATCCTGGCAATCTGTCCTTGAGACTGGATAATCCACCGGGCTCTCCTTAGCAAGTCCTGTTGGGATGTCTCTACCAGGAACCAGAGACCCAGCAGTTTGATTCTCCCTCTTGGAGGCTCGGACCTCAGGAAAAGAGGGTTTCTTTTTAGAGGCCCCAGCAGGTGACTGTGGAGACTGTGGCTCAAGCAGGGTTTTTGTTTTGGTAGTGGGTGAGAAGGAGGCCAGTGTGGGTCTATCAGGCAATGGCTTGGGAATGTCAAGAATCAGATGTGCTCGGTTTGATGATGCCAACTTGCTGTGGAAGGACTTGGGAGATGAGCAGTTTACAACTGGCTGGAGTGCAGGTTTCACTGGAACATTTTCTTTCACTGGTAGCTTAATCTTCTCAGCATCTGGTATGGAACTAAATTGTGTCTTCTCTGTCACTGGAGGACTAGTCCTCCCATCAGTCAACATTTCAGTGGAGCAACCAAGGTACAGATTTTCCCCTACAGATATGCTCCTTGACATCTTAGCCCGGAAGCTGGTTGTGGGGTTCATGTAGGACTTTGGTTTTGCAGCCCTGACATCTTTGGCCAGCAGAGCACCAGATCCATCCATCTTCAACATACTGGCTGATAACACCCTGCCATTGTTAGGTCTGGGATCCTTCTCAACCACCAAAAGAGTCTGAGGACGCTGCTTGGCAGAGGATATCACTCCAGGACCCTTATCTGTGAAAATTAAACAGACAAACATACCAAAAATAGACAAGAGCCTGCAATGAATTCCTAAATCAGAATGTAACGTGGCTCAGCTCAGCCCCTGTGAGATGTGTACAAACATTACCACTAGTTCAGGTTAGTACCACCAAGCCTCAACAGTTTTCTTTTTTTCCCATCCCTTATCCTGCTCACACACTGCTGCTCTCCTCATGAGAGAGATTTGTTCTTAAAGTGTATGGTCAGAAGACCTCAGACCACTGTGACTCTTAAGAGAGAGGCCAGAGGAAGCAGGCAAAAGTATATATGCCGTCATGGTGATCAGGTGGGGTTTTTTTTGTTTTTTAAACAAACTTATTAATGGTTAGTGAGTTGATGGTTTCAAAAATAGTTATTTCACACAGAGGGCATGGATACAGTAAGCTCTCTGTTACTGTCTCTTCCATCCCTCTTTCTTTCCTCTGCACCCTGGGGAGCTTCAGTCTTAGCTTGGAGCAACCACTCACAGGAAGAGAGAATTTCTTTGAAAATACTTCATTTCTCCCTTGCCAGTGCTCCTCCCACAGCTGCCAAACAAATATCAGAGACTGATAACTAAAAGACCAGCATATGCATCACAAATCAGAAATATTAAATAATATTTTTAATTAATACTATTACAAATATTTTCCCTTGGCAGGCTAGGAGTTAGAAGACATGTAAAGCCTGTAGCTCAGAATGCAGAAAGATAAGCTCAATTTAAATCCTCCACTCAAATGTCCCCATTTCACTCTCAGGTTCATACTATCATTCCAACCTGTGTCCTTACCCTCATGCACGAGGTCATGCACTGATTGTGCCTTTCTCATGACTGCATTCACAGGGCCTTCTGGAAAGGAGGCAATAACCCGTCCAGGAGCCATACCAACTCTGCTGGCCTCCAAAGCTGATCTGCGTTTTTTCTGCACATAAATAGCTCGATTTGAATTTACACTCTCCAGGAGCTGGCTGTTTTCCAACGCATCACCAGGATGGCTGCTGTCATTTTTCAACAGGTTTGGTGTAAACTGACTGGTCTGGGTTGGTGGCTCGATGTGCTTTGAATCCAGTGTCAGATTTGATGAAGAGAGTGACAGTCGTCTAAAGAACACAATAAAGAAATCCCAGTTAAAACAAGTAAGTGTGTTCCCCTGGATAGACAGGAACATGCATTAAGTTTGTCTGGAACAAAGAGCCCCTCCCTGTCTGGACTTTTTTGAGTCAAAAATGCCCTAAGCTGCTACCACGTAGTTCTACTCAACCCTGCAAGCTCTGGTCTTCAGGCATTTGACTATAGGCTGCACAATCACAGATAGCATTGGGTTGCTGTTTCCAGGGAGGACACTATGAAAAGGGAAGAAAAAAGAAAAGGAAAAATTCCAGGCATAGGAAAGACTGGGCAAAGTCAGGTCAGGTCTTCTCTCAGCTCACCTTACTAAAATTCAAATCTTTTCAATTCTAAGACAACCCTAAGAGGAAGTAAATATGCTTTCCTAACATTATGAAAGCATAATGACTAGGAAAGCTGGTCAGTATCGGCAAGAGGAAAGCCTAATATTCCTCTTCCTCTCCACTTCAGACAAACACAGTGGGCTTACTTCAGAAAGGAGGCAGCTTTCAATCTGTCACGTTTAAACAGCTGAACAGATTAAAAGCCCAGAGGTTTTCATAATGAAAAAACTAGTTCCCTTGTTACATCTCTAAAGCACCAGTGACTTCCTTCACTCATCACTGCAACTCTTCAGAAGCTTACACAATAGCTAACCACTGGCTTTCTTCCCAAAAATACAGTCTCAACATGAGACAGACTATGAGGCACTCCTGACAGCAGCAACAGCAGCTGAATACAGTAATAACAAACAAATTTCCCTAACATGCTGAATCTGGATACAGCTGGTGAACCTTAGAAGATGTATTTGAATCTGCTTAGTCCTACATAATGAAATTAATCTGAGCTGAGATTTTAGGTTGTTATTTTAGAGGAATACAGGCATGTTTGTTTGTTTTAAAGATTTATGAATCCCAATCAACAAAAGCATTGACCTAATTTTTTAAATGTATTTGTTTTGTTGTTGGGGGTTTTTTTTGTTGTTTTTTTTTTTTTAGTAACAGGGAAAACAGCTTGCAGAGGCCTTTTGGGGTGCTTTAGTGTTGAGGGGTTTTTGGAAGAATAATATCCCTGTGGGGCTTTGTGTGAGACACCAGAACACCCTATGAAGGCATGGGATCAAGAAACAAAGCTGAGTAAGAAAGGACTGTAAAACAAAGGAAAAGTTGACAAATCTACTTTCATTGTCCAAGCTGAATGAAATGCAAAAGAATAAACAGAGCATAAACAGTGAAGAGTAAATTAGGTTATTAGTGATTCCACCAACTTAATCAACCAAGGCATTAATCATGAAACAATTAAGCACATTGTTGAAAGAGGAAAAAGAACAAAACAATAGTGTTACACTAGGAAGAAATAGAACAGCTAAAGTGACACAGGATAGCCTGTGGAAATCACAAGTGTCTGCAAGCAGCCTGCCAGGTGCTGTGCTAACATTTTACTGTGCCTAGGCACACTAAGGCCAGAAGTTTGCTCAACTATTTTCACCCAGGACCTAGCATAAGACCTAATCATATTAGTATAAATAGACAGACAGAAACACTCAAAACAAGCAGAGACATACCTGAGAGCCGGGGACTGGGAAAGAAAGCGAGAGGAAATGCTGAGGTTTTCGGTTCTCTCCAGATTCCTACATGAGCCACCTAAAAATTTTGGTTAAAGGAGGAAGAAAAACGAGCAGTTTATTTACAGAACGTTCTCACACATATATTTTCTTATCATAGAGACTATCAAGTGTTCCCTCACATCCAAGGGGATTTTTTTAAGCTAAAGCCACAGATAATGAAATAATTATATTTCCTTTGCCTTTAGTGTTCTATTGAGATTACTCTGCCTTAAGCTGCTACTCTCCCTAAGGGTACGCCTCCTCCTTTTTTGCTTCCCTTTGTGTCCTATCCTGCCTGTAGGACTGTGAGGCACTGGCATCAAGCAGAAAACAAACCAGTCAAAGAGGAAAAAAAATAAAAGGAAAAAGAAGAACCTGAACAACTCACATAGATATTGCTGCCTGCAACCATTATAAATTCTAAAGAGATATGCTTTGTTCTGGAGTTGGTTGATAAAGACAAACCAGCTCCTTTGCCACTCTGATGTCTCCTCTTATTCTCTCTCTCCACCCAGCATTTCAGCCTTTTCTTTTGTGACATTGGCTATGCCTTGATGCACCACTAGAGGCCACTGCGTATCACCTATGAGGGGGGTGAACGCGCAGTCAATATCTTCCTTTACAACCGGAAAAACCAGTCTGGGGAAAAGGTAACAGCTCTTCAGGATTCCAAACTGACACAGAGACCAATCTCACCCACACAAACTTACACACAGACCAATGAAGTTAATAGATGTCACTCTTCTTTAGGCCTCTTACACCGTTTTCCATTTTTGGCCCCCTGCCCATATATACACATCCACAAAAGCCCAGCAGAACCCGTAGCCTGGTTTGATTTACATAGGGGAAAATTCAGGGCTGACCTTACAAAGTCTCCCCACTGAACATAGAGAAGTACCTTTTCCATCAGTGTTGCTCAGGGTTCCAAAATGCTCCTTGAGGAACTTTTCCTGATCAGGTATCTGAGGAATTTCTCCCTCTGGCATGCTGGTACCCACATCCTCCTCTCCTTCTTCTCCCTCCAGGTCTGAGACACCATCTACACTTAGAGGCTCAGTGCCTTCAGAATCTGGGAAAATGATAAACACCCCAGTGCTGTAAAAACTTAATTGGAGTAACATTAGCCAAGTTTAAAAAACCAAAAAAACAGCCAAGACGCTAAATTGAACCTAGAATGTTAAAGTTAGTCAGCATTACATGCAATAATTCTCTATCTAGCATATTCCACAAACAGCATAGGCTGTGGCATAATCAGTACTAAACCTGCTTCTCTGGCTAGCAGGGAAGAAAAAGCCAAAGGTGCATAAGGGAAGAAGTAAAGAGCATCAACTCCTGCTTCTACAGTGGCTTCACTGAGGTGTCTGTTCAAATGCTCCTGAATCTGTACAGCAGTACCAGTGTGATTAACAGGAGTGTGACTTCAGGCCAGTTCATAAAGAGCTCACATATAAATGCATTTATAATCTCTTTGCATGTTACCTTCATTCGGATGGTCTGGGCTGGACAGACGACTGCTGCTGTAATCTACAGAGCAGGCACTGTCTGGACTGTGTTTGTCTGGGCATCCATTACTGTGATAACCTCTGCCGAGCTTCCCATGGGGCAGTGCTTTTACCTGGAACTCACTACAAGAGAGACAGGAAGATACAGCACCAGAAGAGATACTTGTTTACATGTAAAGAAGCACATTTTAACTTTAATAAGGCCTTACCTGTGTTAGTAACACCTTTTATTACAAATGTAAGTCTTTAAAGAGAAAAAGAAGTTGATTTCTCTCATCATATTACAGTATGTTTTTGCATTTCATTAAGCTTGGACAGTGAAGTCCCAAGGGGACTGTCTGATTTTCTGGGCATTGTCAGTTCCCATGATTACCAGGCACCAGCACCACACTGCTCTGGCTTGATTTCCAGCACAGGTGAGGAACAAATATAGAGGTTTACATGATGAAAAAGGAACTAAAACCAGGCCTATACCTGCAGGAGAGAAACTCCAGTTTGCCATAGATTTAAGCTCTAATACACTTTTTTCCCATGTTCGTGACCTGCTTCTTTGGTTAAATTCTGTGATGCAAAATATACAAGATTCTGGCTTTGAGAAAGATTAATTTAGTGAAGAACACCATACAAAAATACAATCTTGTATGACAGGGTTACTTATTTCTGTTGTGATTTCATGAATCTTATTTTGTCAAATGTCACCAGCACTGTTCTTTTGCCTGATGCCTAAGGACTTGAGTTTTCCACTTTCTGAAATACTTTGGTTTCAAATGTACTCCAAGGCAAGGTAGGATGCAGAAGTCAACCAACAGAACTGAATGGCAACTACCCCAGCAGCTGCCAAACTCTGTAAACACTGCCTCGTGTCCAGTCCGTATCCGACATCATCAGAGGGCCTCCCTTTCTTATGTGATGGAGCAGCACATGGGTCTACTCTGTCCAAATGTTACCATCACAAAATTAAAAATGAAAAATAAACTAGGCAAAACCTAGCAGCCTCAACTGCAAAATCTTGGCATGCACTCTTGCATAAAAGTCTGTCTAAAGCTATCAGCCCCACTCTCTATAATATAACAGGAGAAGATGAAGGAAATTAAACAGCTACCAGCATTAGGTTAAGAGGGAAAGGAAAGAATAAAATTCAGGGAAGGAAAAAACAATGGAGCACAGAAAAATTGAATTATGTAAAATTAAAACAGAAGAAACAGCAGAGGAATAAAAAAGGTTTCCACTGTCTCCAGTGTCCTTTTCAATTCCTTCTGTATCATGCAAGTCATTCTATTTCCCATAAAAGAGTAATCACACACTACATTTGCTAAATTCTTGCCCAGTTTTCATAAATAAGTGTCCTGTCATTTCTCCTGGGTAGGCATTTCACTGCCACATATGTGTCACTGTCAGTGAGTTTTTCAGCTTCCAAGTTTTCCTTTGCTATTTTCAACCCAGATAAGAGAGAAAGCAAAAAGACTGCTCCCGAGTTGTTTATTCAACAACAACAACAACAAAAAAACTTGGAGGAGACTGCTAATGTGCAGTTTCCTCAGAGGAAAATTATTTTAATGGTGCTTTCTTAGTTTCATATTTGTCTAGCATCCATCTGACATAAAACTCTCAACTAAACATGCCTGACATCAATCAGGCAGTAAGTCAACTCATCAAAGTTACCACACGAGCTGCAAGAAAACCAGAACAGAAACATCTGAGCCATGCACAGCAGAGAGCTTATTTTTAACCTGCTAGAGTCTGTGGGATGGATTTCATCTTGCTCAGGGTAGATTACACATTCCTCACTCTCAGAAGGTTCCAGTTCCTGAGAGAAAATCCCCTCTTCACAAGACACAAGCCGAATCACTTGGGGTCGCACACAAGACCCGTTATCTTGGTGAGGTATTGAGCTGCCAACCTGGTTTAATTAAAAAAAGAGGAAACTAGATATAACCAGTGTTTTAACTTATATCAGCAAGTGCTGTGCAGGGTTACAAAGTATGCATTACAGCACAGAATATGATCAACAATCTGAGATCAGAAAACGCAGCAATCCTATGTCTTTTCTGTTCCTTACTTACTAAACTTGTCAGACTACTGCTGTACTTTCCTGTTTTGTTTCCTGTTTGCAATTCCCTAAAATTCTTTGGTAAAGTACTCCTTGACCACACATCAGGGGTTTAAGCCACGTTGCAGCAGGTTCTTCCATTACCTTCTGCGGACTGATCAGACAATTCACAAAACTGGGCCACAGCTGAAAAACTGAATTACTGTACACAACAATCTCAATCCTCTTCTCAGTCACACAGTTATAGGGGAAAGAAAACCTCTAATGAAGCTAGGCACTGGGACAGACTGGAAAACAGGCACTAGCTTTCTGAGGATGAGCATACATTACTTGCTGTGACTCATAGATACAAAGATTAAAGAGAATTTACTAATCTAGCACGGCCCACAACTAAGGGAATCATATGAGCCACATTTCAGTGGCTACTGGAGTCAAGAAACTGCATCCCAGCAGAGTGAGCTAACAGCTAACCAGGTTTTTACACACCTGTAATTCCAAGCTCAACTTCTCAGCTTGTTTTTGACATAAATATTCAAAGAGCTAAAAGAAAACATGAGGTCATCCTGTCACTGAAGAGAAACCTTGATCTATATGGTCTCTGCTATAAGACAGCAGAATCACACATCGAAGGGGTACTAACTACAAAAGCGTTATCTAATAAAGTTCCTCAGAAGTCATTTAGAAAACCTTTAATGATAAGAAGAATGGCATTGGGTAGTAATAAATGTAGGTAATAACAAATAGATGCAGGACAGATGCACTCAGAGTGGGTTCACCTCCCCAGAGTAGTACTGCCCTTACTTTGTTGATGTGCACAGGAAGGTCAGTGTGCTCTTCTCTGTCATCTCCGTTGCTGTTTTGAGACAGCGAGTCTCGACTTGGAGAACGGGAAACAGAGAAGGACTCCAGCTGACGCAGGTCAAGCATGGATTTCACAGTCATCTCTATGTTGCTGGTTGGCTGGGACCAGCGACCACGTTTCCGGGGCATCTTGCTCATTGGTGCCTCTGAACGCTGGATTGCCGCTATCTCTTTGGCCTGAAGGAAATTAAAAGACAGACTATCTTAGGGACTGAGTTTTGCTGATGGAAAGACAGGAGAAAAAACACAAGACCCACAGAAAAACACAATTATGTCCATCTCAATAAAAGCCTCAAAACTGTCTGAGAGACAGCTTGAAATTGCACCAGTGATCATAAAGCATCAAGTAAAAATGATACTTCTGTTGCTGCTTCTTGCACAATTGAACAGTTAAATGTCTCACACAGATCCAAGTATATGAACAGCTTCAGCACCACAGGAGATTCAGATCAAAAAGGAAAAGACAAAAGCATAACATCTGATGTAAAAATCCCAAGTGCAACTCTAGATTCTTAACACCCTAGTCTCTTAAACTAGGCTCTATTTTGCCATCTCCAAATCATTCTTCAGAGAGGCTTCTCAGTGGTTTCCCACCACAGCTGCACGTTTCCCACACGTGCAAATGAAGTTTTTAATCTCTCTGGGAATTTCTTCTTCAGTTTCCCTACAACAAGAAATACAGTCTGAAGTTTAGTAACTCACCCTCCTCATTTCCCACTGAGAAAGGCTTCTTGAGAGGGTAAGGTCTGGATCTGGAAAGGTAAAGAGATATGCACCTAGTTGACATCATAGCCAGCAGTCCAGCTTTTGATCAAGCTCTTACTTCATCCTTCCAGAAAGGCAGTATTCCTACACCTTTTGAACCACTGTCAGCACATGCTTTCCATGGACTACTCAAATCATTGTATCAAAATTTTAATGGAGACATACAGTTTTATGTAAGATTTTCATTGAATCAGAAGACCACTGCAGAACACTTGCCACAGTGCAGTGCCCTCCCAAAGGCTTGGGAAAAAAGTCTGCTCCAATACACTGTAACATCTGTGGTAAAAATACATCAAATTAATAATGGCAATCTCTACTGTAAGCTTTATCAGACATCTCTAAAACCCTCTCTTTTGAGGAGATCTCTGGATCTCTTTCAGCTTCTGCAGACTTTTAATAGCTTGTAGACCCCAGCCCATGAAACTAATTCAAAATTTTTTTAGCCAGTTGGAACTAGCAAGAAACTTGCCAATTTAACAACTGTATTTCTAGACAGAGAACTCTGAAATGTACCCTTCTTCAGATGCAGGAATGGGCAGCTCCACATTACCCACTGGTATCTATCCATCTGCTTCTGTTTTGGTTTCTCTCTTTCTGCCAGTACCTTGTTATCCCTAAACCAGTGTCTCTCATCTGCTCCTCTCATCACATTCGTGCCGTTTTCCTCCACCTCTGCTCACACCCCTCTCCCATTTATACCTGAGTCTCTCTCAGTGTTGCAGTTGGACTGAATATGGAAAGACTGCAGCCCTCCTAACTCATCTTCATCGTTCCCTTCATCTTCACCATCCTTGTCGCTGTCTGATGAGAGTGCAGGCACAGAGGACAGGGCAGATATGGACTCATGCCTGGAAGGCAGGAATTAGGACGAGTATTATGGTTCATGCAAGAACTGCCCACCATTTCAATCCTTCCACCAGTTCTCCACCTTATCTCCATCCATACTCAGGAGGCTGCCTCAACTCTCTCAAACAGCCCTTGCTCTAGCACAACCCACCTCTGAGAAACTGGGCAAGTTAACCCTGCAAAAAGATGTGCAGACCCTCCCCATGCAACATTCTCGTATGCATGGAAGGTTGATGGAAATCAGAAGTAAACAAGTCTGAGAAGGTCAAGTGGAATGAAACTGGGCCTTCCATTTCAGACTCTGCCAGCTGATAAGGTCAAGATGGTAGATTATATTTGAAAGGCAAATATTTTTCCCACCCTTAAGCATTTCTTCCCTGGAACTGATTTACACATCAAAAATGTCAGAGATACTCTCTGAAATTAAATTGGGTTTACGGCAAATTATCCCATAAGAGAGGTTCATTTCAAGGATTGCTTCAGGCAGAACCTGAAGGCACAGCCCACACACCATAAGAGCACCATGCTGACTATTTCAGCTTTCAAGCACAAGGATCACGTAAAACATATCTTGGGCAGATCTTTGATTAAAGTAGATCAAGACGAGTTTTACCACACAGACCTCAGAGGCACTCCCAGCACAGAATTGCCCACTACCAACCAAGGACACTCAGTAGCACCAAATTTTACCCTCCCTCTTTCTTCTCCTCTTCCCTTCCCTCCCTTCAGTCCACAGAACCAAATGAACAAATGAACCTTTGGACAATAATTGAAGAAAGAAAAATCTCCAACAAATACATTTGAGTAGCCCCAACTCCACGGCCTTGAGCTAGAGTGCCAAACTCATCATTAGTGACATTTATAGGATATCACTGGTGGGTGTTGAGTGCAAAGCATTATTCACGAAATAAAAATAGCTCATCCAACAAATACAGAGCAGTCTGGCAAGTGACCAACTTCTCCAGCAGCTGACAGATAGCAGGGAGTATTGAAACATGGTAAGAAGCAGCTAAGGTATTTTAATCTTTTCTCTTCCTGTGTAGTGGCAGAACATTAATTTCCATTTCATTAGGAGTAATAACTACCCAACCATTTCAGATGAGCTTTGAAGTGTTCAGGCAAAAAAAAGTGAAAGTGACTGTAGCCTGCAGAGTTCTCAAGTGAAAAAGTTTCATTTTGGTCATCCACATCTACTTTTGACATTTGAGTTTGTCAGTCTCCTCATCTTTTCTACTGTCTCCTTGTATGCCCATCTTGCCACTCTCAGGTTCTTGTGTCTAGGCAGGGGAATCCCAGCAAAGCCCAAGCACCCATAGTAAGTTTGAGGTTATGCCATGTTTCATCCTATGACATATATTAATTACATTTATTTGTGGTAGGCAATATTAACTTTGTATCAGTAACTTTGATAGCATCCATCTGCTTGTATTCATCATGGTTGTTTGAGGAGTTTATTGAGATAGAGGGGTTGGATTATTAGACCTGTAAACATCTAGCTGGTTGAATACCTCACAACGATGAGGTGATACAGCAAGGCTAGATTGTGTTTGCCAAGCTCCTATGTGTACTGTCACTGGTGTAAGTGGAGAAGGGAGGATTGCTATCCATGTCTTTTATGTTACAAATAGCAAGATGGCCCCTGTCCATCAGATGGTGACTGAAAAAATTAGTGAGGGGGAAAAAGGTATGTTCTAGTATCCTTAAAAGAGCAGAGTAAGAGAATGCAAAATATATTTTGGAAGTTGGATTGGTGTTTTTTAAAACCTCACAGGAAGTGATAAACAAGTTATGAAGTAACGTATTTGATACAAACGTAAGGTTATCTTGCACTACCCCAGCAAAAATTCATGCTTCTCTTCCACATCCTTCTTTTTTTACAACTCAGGTATGCTTTTCAAACTCAGTTCTGTAACTTGAAGGGAGATAGATGAATGAATGATATTTTCAAAATGATCCTAGGCCCACTGACTTGAAACTGAGATACTCCTGAAATGAAAACTAGGTTCACAAGATCTTGAGTGTTTTAACTGTTGTTCTTGCCCAAGTCAACACTTCAATTCAGACTTCACTAATTCAGACTTCACTATTTCTCCTTTCTTTCCCTGCCTTCCCCCATGTACTTTGGATTTTTTCCTAAGTCCCCTGCTGCACACATCTCCTTGATACACTTTCTCAGTTCTTTTTCACATTAGATGGGAGCCAGTGTAATGTACAGTGAGTTTTCAAGCACAGGAGCTGTTTCCAAATAAGCACCATATGAGAGCATTTTGAAAATTAAGGAGTAAGACTTCTGGGGTTTGCTGAATTCCTGCTGAGAGCCAAACCCCAAAGCACCATTATACCAGAATGAATGTTTCAGAGTAGCTATTCCAGAATAGCATGTACAGACATGGCCAATTCTCATGATACATGTGACTCAGAGCAAGTGTTTTAATTGTACTTGTTAATCTTCTTGGCTGAGGAACAATCCCATATCTAGTATCATAATCATTAAGGTTGGAAAAGACCTCCAAGATCATCAAGTTCAACATTTGACTGAATATCACCATGCCCACTAAACCATAGCATGAAGTGTTATGCCTACTCATTTTTTAACACTTTCAAGGGTGGTGACTCCACAATTTTCCCTTGGGACTCGGTTCCAATGCTTAACAACTCTTTCAGTGAAGAAATTCTTCCTAATGTCCACCATGAATTTCCCTTAGCAGAGCTTGAGATCATTTTCCCTTGTTCTACTGTTAGTTGCCTGGCAGAAGAGGCAAACTCCCAGCTCACTACAACCTGGATCTTCTTATTGTACAACCTGGATCAGCAGCAGTGTCAGCTGCTCTCCAGCTCCCAGTTTCTGAAGGGTCACACAGTACAGGGGAAATGGCAGGGANNGGCAGGGAAAGACCTTAAATTAGAAAGTCTTCAGGATGTGGTATAGACTTAAAAGAGCCACATGTCATTATGGAATTCTAGTATTAAGACGTCTGATAATAGGTACTCTTTATTCTTTTGTATGACCTGAATCCAACTGTGTTTTGTTTTCTCAAAACAAAACAAAGCAGACAAGAATGGTAGCTATCCATCTAAAGAGGTATGTTGTCAGCATTCCCACTCTGATCTTGTGCTACTTAAACCCTCAGCTTTAGGGACATATTTATGAAACTGTAACATCCTGTGTGGTAGGTATCACTGGCAGATTATGTCCTCCGGCTTCCCCCT
>WEIT01038579.1:30784-64094 GCA_013389985.1 Dryoscopus gambensis | reverse complement strand
GGCTGCGTGGACGACCACCCCCTTGAAAATCACACGTGCTGCTTCGATGTGGAGTCCACTGGACAATCAATACACCAAAAGATAAAAGAATTCAAAAACCACCTGAAGGACATAAAGCAAGAACAAGAAAATTGGGCTGCAGAGTGGCTGAATAATACCTACCACGAACTGTCCGGAAAGATCAATCATGCACTTCAGACCGCCGGCGGATGGCTCCACAAGACCTTTAATATCAGCGGCTGGTGGACCACACTTATGAAGGACATTGGTATTTTAGTTGTTGTAATCATTTGTGCTTTACTTTATTTTTGTGGTAAAAAATATGTTTCTAAGAAATTCAAAAGATCCCCAGAGAAACCCGCTACCACTCCCCCTCCTCCTATTGAATTAGAACCCTTGAATCTAGAACCCTCTGACCCAGAATGCGTTTCCCTACATAGTGTCTCTTCCTTTCAAAATGCTAATAACAATGCAAATGCGACAACTGAAATAGAAAATGTTGAAATACCCGATCTGGAAGAAGACATCTATGAACCCATGAACATTCCCTCCGAATTTTCTGTGTAACCCCATTCAACCTTTCTTTTCAAAAGTTAACAAAAAACGGGGAGATGTGGTAGTGCGGATTTTTATGTTAAGTTCATGTTTGGTATGTTCCAAGTTTCCCCCCATTGAGATTATAATAAAGGTTCAACCCAGTTATCCCCCTTCTCCGCCCCTACCCCAAATAAAGTCAAAACCCTTCCCTCATCTCCTGTCCATCACCCAAACCACGCCTATTGTTCCAGAGCCTTCCCTGTCAATCCCCGAAACCCATACCCCTGTTATATGTCAATCATTTCCAACCCTGCCTTTACATCCAGAAAGTTCTGTTATATTCGACACCCTATTTGTTACTGTATATGTCAGTTACCTTGTATGTATTCCTATTGGTTATATGTAAATGTCATCCCACCCTTTACTCCTCCCTGCTCGTTTCGGATTGGCTGTTACCCTCGGTTTCCACCCCCCTATAAAAGATGCTGTCCCCAATACAGTTTGGCTCAGTCCGACCGAGCAGGGTTCGGGGCAATAAACCGTTGACCTCCACTCTGACACCGGGCTGAGTTCTTCCCTCAACCCTTTGCCTAGACGCGTCGCTGCAGATCCTGCTGAGAGGATTTCATTATCCCTCACTGCTCTGTGACCCATCGGCTAGAGTCACTGGGTGGCTCCCCCATTCTTAGCGGCTACCTGCGCGAGCTAGCCGGGTGCCCCAAGAATTGAGGGCGAAGCAGCACTGCCGCAAGTAGAAGAATATGAAAGGGGTAATAAAGTTGCAGTTGGTCATAAAAACAAAATCAGAAAGAACTTTAAACTTGCTTGTTAAATCAGGGTGGCCCTTGTACTGGTGAAAACTTGATATGATGGGTGGAATGTATTTTGATTATCTGTAAAAGGACATGTTAGACACCAAACTTGTGGCTATTGATCACTGGCAGAAGAAGCTTAAACACAGAAACTTCTAACTTGTTTTTGAATTCACTTATGTTAAGCAAGGTCTGTTATCAATTGCAGAGAGCAAGTTACTCTTTTATAAAATGTTAAAATTAGCAAAATTCTTAATTTTTTTTAAATTATGAAAGATGTGTAGCCTTAGGAAAAAAAATTTTCAATTTTTCTGACATTTAGAGAATAGAACTCTGTACACTTGCCTTGGAGGGTCTGAGTAAAGGCTTGGCACCTCTTCAGAAGCAAAGAAATACTTGAGAACTCTAAAGTCTCTAAAACTGATGTCTAGATTTTAGACAGATCCCATTGACTCTTTAATCCTCGAAGTACTGTAAGTCAATGTAAAATTTTACACGCAATTTATTTTAACCCCGACCCACATAAATCACATTTAGGAATAACTTTTGCCATTCAGATCGTCACATCTTTTCTCCACAATGAAAGCGGCTGTGTACAAGGACAATGACACCGATTCTACCTAAGGCATGGAGCAGTCAGAAAATACCAGTTCTGTCTTTCCTAGACAGAAAAGGTCTGGGTTTAAACAGTCTGATTAGATCCGAGTATCTATTTTATTACTAGCCCTCTAAGACAAATGGGTACAAATCTTTTCTTTCTGTAAAAATAATCAAATCCTTGAGTGCTGGTAGGAATTAAATTCCCATGTATAACTCTTTCTCAATCAAATTTTAATTTAAGATCTCGGAAATTCTGCCTATATAAGTTACAATGGAAGATGGCTTTCAAATTATTTGCCATTTATCAGAAGGACTTTGAACTACCTAGTTGATAGAAAATGGCATCCCTTTTATGTAGAAAGCTTGAATCTGAAATCAGATGGGGAAATATGGAATTACTTAACACTTCTAGTTTTTCCTGGATGAACCCTTCTGCCAATACAGTGACTTCTGCACATGATGTATTAACACTGCAAATCAAACCAAGATAGAAAGAAGAAAGAGACACAGCAAGAAGAAAAAAAAATTGCGTGCTGCTGAAAAAATATTGTTTTCTGTTTCCCAGATGAAAAACCCTAATTTTGTCATGGATGATGATTCTGATGGTTCTGAAATCATTAAGCTTTCTATCACCACTGAAAGAACTGTTCCAACCTACCAACTCTACCCTGCTACTATAGATTTAAATGGGATATGAAAGACTTTCTTCAAACTTTATCTTACATTGTTTACTTGAGTATTTGACCCTCCATCCTCCACTGTTGTGATTTCACCAAAACCAGTGTATCCACACTCCTCAGGATTTGTTAATCAATATGTGACAATCATTTGAGTTTGGCCTCCAAAATATCCACACTATATCTCCATTACTTACACATGTCATAATACTCCATTACACTATTACATGATACTTCATTAACTTAATCCTCTATAGCTCACTGTATGGAGAATTCATGGAGATGCAGAGAGAAATTAAAATCCTCCATTTTAGAAAATCTTCATGGAACCTGAACTTCACTGTGGAAATTCATGTTGTAGAGCCACAAGTATAAAATCTTGTAAAAACCCACTGGATTTATCTTACCTTCATTTTCATTCTTATGCTATTCCATACAGAGATCTCTGGTTAGATCATTGTTTACATAGGAGGTTGTCTAATGGGTGCTGTTTCCCATAAATGCCAACATCAGACAGAATTTCCATGATTTCTCACTTGCATGACAACCAACTCAGGATTACTGGAAACTGATAAGGCAAGGCCAGTGAGAATTACTGGTTACAAATCTATTTCACGTTGTTTTTTTTTTTTAATTATCCTTTTTTCTTTTTTTCTTTTTCATTTCTATTTTTAAGAAAGGCAATAATCTCAATTGCCTTTTACCTTTCCTTTTAGGTGATCTTTTTGCATATTTCTTTTCCATGTTTTTTCCAAGCCCTTCCAACAACAACAGCCCAAATTCCTTGTTGACAAACCTAAGGGATATAGTTTCTAATTTAGATTATATTTTTCATGTTCTCTTGGTCTTTAAAAAACGAGCACATATAATTGCTCATTTACCGTTCTTGGGTTTGTGTGTTTTGTCATTATTTGGATCCTTGTTGATGTGTTTGTTTATCAGGACAAGAAGATGGCGGAGTCAGTTCTTTGTTGCTTGTATTTCTCTGTAATAACGAAAGAATGTGAACAAGTCCTATTTCAGTAAGAAGTAAGAGTATAGTGAGAGTGCAGTAAGAACAAAGAACAGGAAACAGTGTATTCCTTTGTTCGGGAATCAAAATCTTGCAGACAGTTTGTGACCTGAGCAGCTCTGTTTCCTCTGAGATCTATGCCATCTGGTGTCTCTCTGGTTTTCTCTTAGCTTTCCAAAAGTCACTCATCTAGTTTCATCAACTGTGGTCCCAGCCTTTCAGTTTGTATCTTCTCTTTAAGCTTCTTCTCTTTCAGATATCTCCAAGAAGCACAACAGTTATTAAGTGCAGTGTCCTCTAGGTTTTTAGTTATTTAACATCTCAAGCAGGCATTGATGAATTCTTTCATGAGACTTAAATGGAAAATGGCTACAAGTTTGTGTGCTTTAAAAAGGTCTGTATTTCTTACAGATCAAAGGCATCTTTACTAGCATAAATGCTTCCAGTACACTTGCATATTGTCCCAATTAATATTATTATATAAACCTCTCCAAAATTTCTAGGAGTGGGAGGTTTAGAAAGTGCTGGGTTATTTTTGGAGATTATTTATAAAAGACTCTTATCCACATTCTGTGAGACAAGGCACACAAATGGGACATTCTGAAAAGTAAAAAATAGAAAATACAACCTCACTTCTTGGTACCATATAAATTTTCATTCTGCAAAAGCTTTCTTTCTGCTTTTTAGTGGAAGAAAATAATGGGAAAAGTACTTTATATTGTTAGAAAAATCTTGGCTATAACTTAATGTAAAAGGAGGATGTGAAATTAAAGAAGAAATGGATGGAGATGTTAATTCAACTCCTTGATTTGGGCAATTTCACTGAAGGAAGAAGATATTGCTAGATTTCTCTGCATGATTTCCTTCAAATAGCAGTACATAAACTTCCAAAATCACCAATACATTTGTATTCATCTATGGTACAGGTTTGTGAGTCAATAGGTCGGTAGTGGATTTATGCACAATAAAATATGTATGAAAGGATTATGAGCTATTGGAGGATTGGAGCTTTGTATTCTGGACAAAGGCAAAGTTAAAATCTTCTGGAACATTTAGAAAGTAAAGAACTAGATAGGTGGTAGGAGGAGAAGGTTGCAGCAATTATACCTCATGACATTATAACCCATGACATGCCCCGGGCTTTGCTAAATCTACTAGATGTCCTATGAAGTCACATCTTTCCTGCAGAGGAGGGGTGTTGAGAAGATACCTGCTGTCATGCCAAAGAGAAAAGAGCTGGCTTATAATGACATTGATGATCTCTCCTGAAAGATAACTTCTCCTACAGCTCTGTTTTGGTTTGGGAAGATGGCCTACCTTGTCTTTCTTATGCAGTACTATGAATTTGCATTGATTTATTTCAGCTTTGATTTTTGATCTAAATAAAAAATCTGGTGTGAACTAAATTTCTTTGTATGGGCAGGAAAAGGTTCACTGTCATTTGCCTCTGTACAGTGGAATAATGGGCTGTCTGGGAGACCCCTCCTTGAAAGAATTAGCTGACCAATAAATTAGTGAAGCCAGTCTTATGGTAATGCCTTACAGAGCACTTTATAGTTCTAGTTGTTTCTCAGCTGATGCTTGCTTCAGGCTCACTTATTTCCGAAGAATGCTTTAGGATGAATAAAGGCTGACTGAATGGCATCCTAATCAATAGTTGAAGTGCAAAATAGCTACCCTGGTACACTGTATTTCAGTCCTGCAGCACTATTGCAGAGAACTTTTAGGCTCTCTGCCAGATTCATTCAAGTACCATAACTAAGTGGTCCTGTATTTTGAGATAAAACTCAAAATGCTGTTTCTCTCTGTATCTTCACCCTTTCTGTACCTGTATTTTAACTTTTCCTTCAATAATATTTTATTATACTTATTCTTTCCCTCATTGAAAGTCTTGTGACTCAACGTATAAAAACCAGTCATCAAATTGGGTATTTTTACAACAGAAGTATTCCAAACTGTTGGGTTTTCCCCTGCAAGCTCTCTCCCAGTTCAGCTGCTGGATCCACCTCGAAGAGAGCCTGACCACCAGCGAGGTGGAGAGGGCCTCCCGGTGCTCTCTGGCTTAATTCTGGGGGAAGGGCTAAAAATCCTGCTTGCAGGGGTCCCGATGAAGCAGAATAAAAGAACCAGAAGTCTGTCCTTTTTCCTTAGTTTATTTCTTAGGAGCAAGCCCGCTGGGGCCCACTCCCAAAAGCAGCTTCGACAAAAAGGCGAAACACCGCCCAGCTCTCCCCTTTTTGAGGATGATCTAGGCAGGAAAAGGAACGGGAGGGATACAAAACAGAACAACTAACCGCGGCTCGCTAGGGAGAAACAGGNGGCCCCGCACGGCTCCTGCCAGGGCCGGGGCCGCCCCTGGGCTATGCCGGGCTGATCCCGCCGCCGCCCGCAGTCCCCTGTGGGGGGAGCCGGGCAGGATGCAACACCAAACTCTCCACCAAACTAATGCTAGCAGGCACTTTATGTGTTAAGGAATAGTCAAATTGCCATTGGCCTTTAATACATTTAGGTCATACTAGAGGATGATGATTGTCTCTTGGATTCAGCTGGCTTTAATGATGCTGCTTTTTAAATGCATGAAATTCCAACAGGCAACAGGCAGAAACTGATGCACAGGAAGTTCCACCTGAACGTGAAGGAGAGCTTCTTCACTGTGCAGTGCCATGCACTGGAACAGGTTGCCCAGAGAGGCTGTGGAGTCTCCTTCACTGGAGATACTCAAGAACCATCTGGACACAATCCTGTGCCATGTGCTCTGGGGTGAGCTGCTTGAGCAGGGAGGTTGGACCCAGATGACCCGCTGTGGTCCCTTCCAACCTTAACAATTTTGTAATTCTGAGATTCTGTGAAATTTTCCAAGAGTTTCCAAAGTTAGCCTGACTGCTCCCCTTAAAACTACCTGATATGTTGACAGTGACCTGGAAGAGGTGATTTGAAGTTCCCAGCTTAGAGACTAGACAAAAGGCCTAGCTATAAGTTTTTGATCTATATAAGAGGTAAAAATTTCATATTTTCTTAATTCTTAAAATGTTAATTTATATGTTACTTGTCAAAATATTAGAGCAAAATCCGTTATTTCTGTTCACAGATATTTCCCAGTCAAATATATGATAAGGTGCTCTCAGTGTGAAACAGTTTTGCTTATGTTGCCTAGTAACAAAAGGGGGAAAAAAAGGTGAAAAGTAGAACTTTGGAGCTGGGAAATGAACAACAATATTTACATCCATGGAAGAAGAACTCTTGCTCCTTTGGTGATGACTGCAAGTTTATCACAGCAGCACACTTACAATGCTTACTGTTTGAAATGCTGGCTAAATCTGTGTGAAAAACTTGTCTACGTCCATTCATATTGTAGGAGTAGAAAGATGTAATCTGTAGTCTTTTCTATGGCAGAGTGCCATTCCATTTTCTTCACCATCCTGTGAAAATTCCAAAGGCAGTTCCCTTTGGTTTAAAGAGTGCTACCTGTGAAAGCTAACGACTATATCTATCTCTGCTTTGCCGTCTCTGACGATCTTACATTTTTATCATTGCAGTTATAGAATATTTTTAAGGAACAGCATTTTTTTGTTAGTGTCATCCAGTACACTAACTCATTGCAAATATATGTAATACATTTTTCATCAGATTGCCACAGAATTTCAATAATTTAATATAGTTCAAAAATAGCAGTTCACTTTGGGATGCATTCATAAGCATACATAAATCTTTTTGCATAATGAATATTGCTAAACTTATTATTGATAGCTTATGTAATCATTGTTGAGCTAAAATTTTTGCTATTTGCCTGGCCACAAACTGCATATTTTCAAAAGCCCTGTACATTCACTACAACTGACAGCTTCTCTGCGATAAATCATGTCTTCTGACTGTCAGCAGTGCAAGCAGTAAAATCACTCAACAGCAATCACACACCACCTTTGTCCCTATTTGGATGGGGACAAAATCTGCCTTGGTATCCCAGACCCAATTCTATACATAGATGCATGTGGACAAGACCCTTGGGCTAATAAGATGCCTCAAAAATGTCATCTTGCAGCAAATAAACATGATTCAGAAGAGAAGTTTTAATATTGTGAACTAAATTGATTTTTAAGGCTAGCAATGGGAAAATTTGTTCAAATTGAGTTTGAAAATACATTGCAAGGTATGTGGTCATAAACGGTTGAAAATAATTGACTTCAGCTTCTCTAATTTTAGGGTGGAGGGTGAATATTGGTAAGAACAGGCAAAGAAATTAGGATTCTCTTTCATATGCAGGAACATTTATTGTTTTGCAAAGATAACAAGAGTGGCATTTAAGAGGAGTTATAACAATAATAGCTTTTGAAGGACGTGTTCAGCTAATAACTTGTAGGTAGGAGAGGAAGGAGGAGGAGTGCATGAAGGTGTAAGTTATATATACATATATGTGTTTGTGTTTCTAGTGTATGGTAGAGAAAGGTCAGTGAGAAAGAGGGACAAGTGACACATGGAATTCAGGGAGCATGTGACTGAGATTGAAGGGAAAAGTACAGAGAAAAAATCCCCATCTATCTCCTTGCCAGTCAGCTCTGAGTAACTAGGAAAGAATTACATTTCCACACAGCATAACCAATATAGACCACTAAAAAAGCTAAACATTATTTTGCAGGTTTTTTTTAAAAATATAGTTATTATTACTTTAGAACCAAAATGTTCTCCTTCATGTTCTCTGATGGATCCAACCTACAGTACTTCTAAAAGTGCTTCACACAGGCAGGGGATCCTGATGAAGAACAATGATATTCTAGACCATTTTAAGTGAATAGCAGCTTACAAAAGTGTCCCACTTACAGCAAGGAAAATTATTCTTTTAATAAACTACATTTTCCTGGGAAAATGGTGGTTTGTTAGAATCTGAAGCTTGGGATTTTTTCAGGTAAATGCAGGGCGTTTATGAAAACTTAATTGGGAGAGTATTCTCAGATCAAGATCTGTATTGAGGTCACTTATATGATCTAGAGGAGACCTGGCAGTTGGAGTCATTCCCACTGTATCTTGTGCAGTCTCTGGCCATACACAGTGGTGTGGGGATGCTAACAGCTCAGGGTGTTTCACTTGTCATCCTGCTGGTGACATAATTTCCAGCTCTTTTTATTGTCATGACATCACTGTTTACAGAACATGACCAGAGTTTAGATTTAAAACATCTACATTCTTGGCAGGTTTTTCTTTGGGTGCAGGAATCCTTTGCACATGGCACAGCTGCAAAGATAGGGCCTTGTGAGGTGGCCCCTTAAAAACAAACAGATGCCAACCATCAAGGCGACAGTGCTGATGAACATTTTGCATAAGAAAAGCACAATGAATGTGTCTATGTATATATTTTTGTATACGTATATGGCTTTTAATATATATATAGTTTTAATATATCGTTTAATATATATATATTTATATATACAAAACACCTTCTAAGGCGTTCGTCATTAAATTATAAAATATAAAGCAATATACAGACATATAAAATATAAAGCTAATATGACAGACATTGAAATCTGTGCATCAACAGTATAATGGACAATAAATCAAATTGATGAGGTTAAAAATTGTTTTCCTTTGTTTATTTCTTGTGATATTTGCCCTGCTATTAGAACAGTTGCGTGGGGGATAAATGCACGTGATATTCTGGGTCAGTTTTTGTATATGCTGAGTTTCAATAATTTTTGTTACCATATATTCAATATAAAGCAATAAAGACACTGGGAACAGGCCTAAGACATTCTTTTTCGGCAGATTGTTGTCCTCCTTTGCTTGTTGATTTAGTTAACAATCTTGTCTAGATTTGTAAGGCATAATGTGGGCCCGTTTCCTTTTAAGGTACACAAATCAAGGGTCCCAAAGTGGCCAAATATTCTGTGTTTGTTTTAAATACTTCGTTACAGAATCATTAATCTAAAATCCAAACAAAATGAGTCAAACCCACTTACAATTATATTGTCTTTTGGGATGGTAATCTAACCTAATGCTAGATTTTGACAGTGCCATTCTTTTCTGCCCTTGTAATCAATGGAAAGTTGGGTGGTAAAATGGAAAAAAGAGTTTGTTCAAAAATTTATGAGACTTTTAAGGTTAGTATTTAAAGTGTGTTTGGTTTCCATGTAATACAATAAAATACTTTCATGATAATTCAGAAGTTTTTAGTGTAGTAAGTGATAAACACATACCTTTTGATGCTAAGGTCAGAAAGCCAAAAGCTCTGCTGGATCAGACACATAAGAGGGAAAGTCTAAGTACTTTAAAAATGGTGTGCACCAGGAGATCATTGGGGGAGAGGGGAGAAAGAGGTTCACGCTCATGTAATGGGCTGATGTTATTTTTACACTGCCTATTGCCATTAATATATTTGAAAAAAACTCTTTTTATGGTCCCCCACATTTCTGTCCAGCATCAATTCCAGCTGAGCTTTGGCCACACAAATTTTCTCACAGCAGTGGCAAGCAGTACCTCTGTATTCTTCCCATGTCACCTGACCTTGCTTCCTCTGGGCATACATCTTCCTTTTTTGACTTATTTCCAAGAGATGATTCCTGTTCAGCCAAGCAGGCCTTTTGCCTCGCCTACCTGCCTTGCGACATGTGGGAATTTCTGTTCCTGTGCCCTTAGGAGGTGATGTTTAAAAAGTGATCAGCCCTGATGGACCTCAGGACATGCAAAAACATTTTTCACAGGTCCTTAGTAACTAATTCCGTGAGCAGCCTGCAGCCTGCTCTCCTCATGTCCAGAGCTGAGGTTTTGCTGGCACTACTTCTCCTGTCAACTAAGATTTTAAACTCGATTGTTCTTATTAGGGTCTGGGACACATTTTTTTAGTAACAGAAATTTATATGTCAATTACAAAGACTGAAATAATAAAGAGAGGTAAATTATCAATAAATGGTGGTAGGGTCCTCTTGTTTATAATATTTATGCCAAATATTGAGGTAAGGCTTTTCTGATAGCCTAATATATATTTATTATGTTTAATATATTATATAAAAATTTAATATATTTCATAAAATTTAAATATTTTAAATATTTAATTTATTATCGTAGTCACAGCTCTAACATGCTTACCACCAGTCATTTATTGACACCTTTTCAACAAATTATGAAAGTGGTACTGACAACTCTATTGGATCATTTATGAACTCCCTTTCAGGATATATAATTATGTAAACAGGGTATTTCTTTTCAGAAAACTTTATTCTGCCATTCATTTGAGGAGTGAGTAAGCCATTTAATATCTTTCTTTGTAGTTTATTTTCACAGTGAGGCACTAGTAGTCAGAAGGTAAATGACAGAAAAAAATGCCTGTGAACCAGATTTAAGAAGTAACAGTAATAAATCAAATTCAGATTTCTTTTTTGCCTTCTTCTTCATGCACTTATTCTTAAAGCATAAACATTTGTAGTGTGTTTTGGGAAGCAACTGGTTTAAGACGAGATATTTGAATTATAAAAAATACAAAATGACTTTATAAATACCTTTATTTAGAATCAGCTAGCATTAATGCTTTCATACGGAAAGCCTGAATTATTCTCTGAAGGGAGGATTTAGTTTCTTTGAGAAGAGGATTTCATATATTGTGCTTTGTTGGCACTTGGCAATCATCAAGGCAGGAAAGGCAGGGTAAGCAGTGCTGGTATTTTAAGTGTGAGTACTCCCACTGTAATAAGTAATAAGTAAGAGCTTGCAGAGAAAAAACATCCACTGGAGAATGTCATGCTAAACTTGATAAGAAATCCTCTAGCAAAAAATGCCTTGTGAGTTCAGAAACAAAGACATGTTTTCACAAGAAATTTTCAAACATTAAGTAAAAACAAAAGTATTCTATAGAAATCTTCTTTGTTGATTGTAAGAGTCCAGGATATCTCCAACAGTTCCCCAGACTATACTTGTAAGTATGGCAACAATCTCTGCCCATGTCTTCCACTTACTCAGATCAGAGTCCCTGAATGAGCACCCTATTTTGATTAATGCTTGATTTCTCCTGGCCATGTGGGCTTTTTGTGTTCTTGTACTTGGTGGTTATTGCTAATGTTCTATTAAGGCAAACAAATGGAAATAAATCTCTCACTGTATGTGAGCGGTATGTTAGAGGCAGGTTGCAGGAGGCAGTACTGAATCCACTTGCATCTTTAAGTGAATTGTCCTATTCAAAAAGTTTAATTTCTGCTTTGCCTTTAGATGGAGACAAACATTTGTGGCAAACATCATTGGAAGTCTATAATTAGGTTAGCAGGTGCCAATTAATCTGAGAGTTTGGTGCATCTGGATATTTTTCAATATGTTTTTCTTTTGCTTTCTTCTATGTTCAGTCTTTTATCCCTAGGAATCAACTTTCCTGTTCCTTCCCACAAGGAAAGCTGATTTCTAGCAGTAAAAGGTCACTGAACTTTCTTCAACTCACATTTTAGAATTGCCTCTTTCATTGAACTGTCTCTCATTTTACCTTACAGGCTTGCTAGTGGATCAGAGGAGAAGCATTCTTTATTGTTCCAAAGTACAGGGAAACATTCTGGGATGACAAGATCTGTTGAGATGGAAATCTATCTTCAAACAAACAAACACTCTCACATGAAGCATAGTCACAACCTTTGCTTCTCCAAAGGTTGTTTCTAGTCAGCTTTTCACTCTTCTTACTTCCTGGCTTTTATTATGAATGATATGTTTGGGCTAAAGTCTTTAAAACATAAAAAATGGTGCTATCCAACAGCCTTTGGCGGTTGGAAAACATGATGTTGTTTGGGGGGAGTACACAAACTTAGGCATTTTCTGTGATTCGTTTCCATCATACTATACCATCTGGGGGAGCAAATAACAATTAGGGGTGACAATTGGCACAATCTTGCCTAATCTCATTGGTATTTGTTTAAAGACTTGTGTGTGAATTTTTTGAATCCCATCTGAGGAAACTGAAGGTATCTGCCTCCTGTGGCAATAAACTTCAGGAATTCATTAAACTCAGTGTAAACTTTGTTTTAGTGATTATCTACTAATTTCAAAGAGTACATCATCGTTTCAGTGTTTCATTATTTGGTGAAAAAGAATTCTGCTCATCCCATACCCTGTCACAGGGTGCAGCTGGGAAGCCAGGAGTGACAGGTGATCCCCAGTGCCCCAGGGACCAGGGCTGCTGGAGGAAGCCTCAGCTCCATCTCGAGGTGAGTCTGTGGCAAGGGGCTGATGTCCCTGGGGACAAAATGGGTCCTGGTCCATGGGTGGGGAAAGGCCCAGGGGATGCTGGACAGGACCAGGGCAGTCCAGCCTGTTGGGAAGCCTTGTGTGCTTTATTTTTTTTTTTAAAAAGCACTTTAGATCCATATTTTTTTTCAGGTTTGTGATTCTTTTTGGTTTAATTAGATAGATCTGATCCCTATTTTAGTAGTGATTCATAACCTTTAAACAATGCCTTTGTTTCAGAGGCAAACTAATGGAAAATTATCAGAAAATACTTTTTAAAAACATTTTTTCAGCAGAATTTGTGTATACACTGCCTACTTTGCTGATGCTTACTTATCCAATTTGGACTGGTTCCTCAGTACAGTAGGCAGGTATCTCTGATTGCATTTTGTGTTGGTATGATAAATGGTTGCGCATCTTGAAATGAGACAGTAAAATGAACAAACCTTTATGTGGCTAGATATTTCTTTCATTGCTCAAGGCTGGCATTCCTGAAATAACCCTATTAAAGTTAGTGAGAGAATTCTACACTTAAAGCAGTGAAACCTGGCCGTCTGCAGCAACAGAAGCTGCAGGAAGAAGAAGAGGAGTAGTTAGCTGTGTTGTGCCAGCTAAATTTGTACTTCTGACTGGTGTACTTTGTTAAAGTCCTAATTCTCTAAACTGAGTCCTAAACTCAGATGTAGCACATCCAATTCTTAAAATCTGAATCTGACAATCCTATTTGAAACTCTTTGTAGGGCTCTTGTTCAGCCAAAAAAGAAATACCAATAGGATTTTAAATGGCACATAAAATATTAATGAATAAGTGTTTACTCATCAAAGTGTCAGTTAAATCACTAAACTTGGAAAAGACTCACAAGAACTGCAAAACAGATTTTATTCTCCCATTCCCTCATTTTGAGCAAGTCCGTGGATATATCTGTTTTATTTGCTGCACCTCTCATCTCTTTAAAACTTATGTTATGTAGATAGGAGAATTGAATATCTGAAAAGATAATATTACACATTTTTTGTCAATTCTTAATTTGATAAATTGAAAAGCAAAGACATTTTATTGCCCACTGGATTTTCTTAGCAATCCTTTGTTGATAGCCTCAATTCATTCAGTCTCTCTGCAGAAATCTTTTGTGGCTTTGCTTTTGTGTCCACTGTGTTCAATAGGAGAAAAAAAGACATTTAAGCAGTACTGATTATTTCCAATCAGGTTTCTGAAATCTTTAGAGTTGCTTGTTGCAGGAATGTTACCAGTATTGCAGTCAGCAATAAAAGAGAGAAAAGTATTGCAAAGTA
This sequence comes from Dryoscopus gambensis, assembly GCA_013389985.1. Classification (NCBI taxonomy): domain Eukaryota; kingdom Metazoa; phylum Chordata; class Aves; order Passeriformes; family Malaconotidae; genus Dryoscopus; species Dryoscopus gambensis. Next base: position 49,980 of record WEIT01038579.1, on the reverse strand, counting down.
TGCTTTAGAGGCTTATATATTTAACCTTTTACATATAAAACATAATTAATATTATGTAGAAGGTAAATATGAAGCTAACTAGATAACCGTATATATGTAGTACAATGAAGGTTATAAACCATTGTATCCTTCTGCAACCCAACTGCAAATTCCATGCAACAAATACCAGCTCATTTATGTGATCATGGTTGCACTGAAAGCAGCAAAGCCCTGATCGTCACTCGTAGTCCAAGATCATGTATAACTGGGTTTTTCCTATCTCCCATTTTTGTACATATAAAGCCATTTTTTCCTTTTTCCATAAAAACAGCATAGTGGTGGTCCTCTAAACATCTGTTCAGTGACTGTATTCACCATTTTTTTCCAAATGCTTTGTGTTTTTTAAAATATCTTGTATGTTCTGCTCTAAATTTGTATCATCATGAGGTAAAGTGAAGTTAGTTATGAAGTACATTTTGATCCTTTGGTCTGATCAGTACTGCCTATATCAAGATACAGGTATCTCACTCATAGATCCAGAACGGCACAGCATGGAAGCATAAATTGCTTCCATTCCTTTGAACAAAATATTCTAGCACAACAGCATGTCGTATCACAGCCAGTTTCTACAAACTCTTTGCAGTGGTTCCCATGCATAGGCAAAAAGGGAAAAGTAAATGAGAGAATTTGGTTAGAAAAAATTTTGTGGCTTTTCACTGGGTTGGTCTACAGGAAACTCCGATATAGTGCTGGCTCAGAAATAGATGGGAGGTAAGAACAATTGACTAATTTTTTAAATGTAGTTCACAGGTTAGCTTATTAGAATCAAAGAATCTTACTGGTTATATCAAGATTTTAAAAATTTATTTCTTGCACATCTTGATCTGAAAGGTATGGAGGTGTCATTCATAGATCACTTTTTAGATGATGCACAGAATTTTTCTTACACAAAAGTCATGTCTCCAAAGCCTTTTCTTCTGATGCACACTGAAGAGTCAATTTATTACAGCAAAGTTGATATAGTTTTTTCACTTTCATATGTGACTTAATAATAACTGAAAAAAGGTCAGATGTTTCTGACTTTCTGTGTGTTTGCTATATGAAAAAACCATTTTCTTTCTTTTTTGGCATTTAGCAGAAGAGTTTATTATTGCTATTTCTAATTTTGAAAAGACACGTGTTCCTGTGTTTCCTACAATACCTCTTCTTTACATAAGGCTTGGAACCTAATTTTGCTGTGAATTCTTTTCACTTTTAAGTGCAGAGAAATAGTCATTCTTTCTGCATTAGTTTTGAAAGTTTGCCGTTCACATACAACACCTGGAAATCACTTTCATTTCAAAACTATTTTCTTCAGCTATTCCAAAGGTACTAATGTAAGACGAAAGTATCTGGAAGAAAAAGAAAAATGAGAATTGCAGTCCAGTTTGGTTGATGCAGGGAAAGGCAGACTGTCTCTTGTCCCTGAAGTAGTCCCTGAAGTCCCTGGCAGAGTAACCCTGCCAGAAGAGATTCTCTAAGAGGCACAGACTGGAATTGAAGTAAGCATTGCCTGCCTTAAATGGAATCCTTGTCTGCTTTGGAGAAGAAGGTTTACTTTCAGCAACCTCCCCTCAAGCTACAATAATTTGTCAAGATACACTTCTACAATTGTGAAAGCCACTGCAGACCTTGGAAGATGAATTTAGTTGTGTTTGAAGTCAGTTTGTCACCAAAGGCAAAGTCACAGACTCCAGAAAAGGGGTGACTTAGTTGTTTAAAGAATGACTGGTGAAATTGAGATACCAATTAATTGCAATTCATTAAGTCCTTGGCTAACTGCTTTTGGAACACAGGGATCATCACTCTCATTAGGTATGTGTTTGTATTTAAATCTCCTTAGCCACTTACAGTTTTGCGTCTGGATCTTCCAGATCTCCTGGATCTCCCTGATTTGGCACTGATCTCTTCGTTGAGGAGCTTACTTGCTTCAGACTCTTCATTAACCTGATCCAGTAGGAGTGTTCAGAGAAGGTCTGTCACTGAAGAGACTCTGGTTTCTCAATTTTAATTTTTTTTCTTTGAACATAATTATCATAAAAGAGTCTAGTTGTGGAAGAACACTAAGTTGTTACATATCATCATTAGTAAAGAAACATTTGCAGCTGATGCTTTTGCCAGTTAGGACAATTTAATAAATAAAATGGTACTTGTAAAAGGGGGTACTTATACCTGGGTGTATCGTCTGGAGCCTTCTTGAAAAATTCAATCTGATTTGGTATTTACCACAGTCCTGCCTAGGTGGCACAGTTTAGGTGAAGAACAGCTTGCACAGGCTGGGGGTATATAAGCTCTGTATCTTCCCCATTTGGGCAGAGTCCGTATCAGCAGAGCCTGCTAAGCTACTGCTGCTCTGTGGTCTCTCATACAGCTGGAGTAAAACTGCTTCTGGCCTGACCTGATCTCGAGTGTATTCCAGTTTTTCTCCAACAGTGGAAGCTGCCTGTATAGAACTTGCCTGTAGAAATGTCACAGAACAAAAGTTATCCCACCTGCCTCAAAAGAATAGCAAAATGTTCTTTGTCTGCAACATTTTTAATTGCTGTTGAATCAATACAAAGGGCCAGAAAACATTATGATTAGTGTATAGCCTGATTTTGTAACCCTGTTGTAAGGGTAATTCTCTGAATTTTGGATTCTTGCTTTTTTTTCTGTTTTTTTTCCTAAACAATCTTTGGGTTAAGAAAAGAATTAATCCATACTAAACCAAGAATCTTTCCCCAAACTAAAGTGCACACTAGTCTTGGGATTAACGATTTTATTTAATTTCCTTCAGCTAGAGGAATGCTCTAAGCGTGGCCTATAACAGCTTTCTCAGTACTTAGGCACTTTTAGAAACATACTTGAAGAACAAAACTAAAAATTTTTAAAAAAAAGAAAAAAAAAAAAAAGCATGAGAATTGGATTACTCCATTTAGCTTTATATCATGATGCTGACACAAAACCTTAAGGACATATTGATTGTTTTTTGGAAAAATCAGAGTGAATGAATTTCATTTGGTAAGGGATTTACTTCCAGGACTTTGAGGGCAGATATTAGTAGAAATTGTGTGTGATGGCTATTATTAAAATCTGCTTTTCATAATAGCCATTTATTTAATTCTATTTAATTCCAGTTCTTTCATTCAATATATTTCAAAATAAACAATTCCATGCTGTCCAATGCTGAGAAAAAGACAGGTTTCCCATGACTACATTTCACATCTCTAATATTTAACAAAGTAAAATATATTGAAACTATGGAAAATTTTAAAGCTCCTGAGGTCCTTTCAAGTTGAAAAAAGTGCTGTCAGATAAGGAAAAATTCCTCTGTCTACTCAGTCTACATGCAGAGATCAGACATAATTTTGATCATGAGCAAACAGGTCTACTTTTCAGGGTCACTTCAGGCATGTAGGTGTATATAGGAAAGACAGCTCATCGCTTCAGTTGTAATTCCCCAAGCTTTATCCTTTCCCAATACACCTTTCTACTTCTCTTGAGCAGGGTGTGAGTTTTGTACTGATCTGAAGTTTCACTTAGCTGGGTACTATAAACATCATCATTTATTCAATTTAAATAGTGTTGGTTAAAAAGCTTTTCAGGGATACAATTTCCTATCACAGAAGGCAGGTTTTTTTGGAAAAATGTATTTTTCTAAAAGTCCATTAATTCTCAAAAAATAGCAAAAGGATTTTGTGAAATGTTTTTTCTATAAAGATCTTATTACTTCTGGTTTTTTGTCTGTCTATACTTTTGAAATACAGAATGTTATTTCTTCACTTTTACAAGAAGCCCACATAAAATAACACTCAATACAAACTACAGTGACAATATAAACTGATTTAGAAAAAAAGCATAAAACATTACAGTACTAAAAAGGTGACAAAATCACACCCTTAGAAGCCACACTTTTAAAAATATTAAATGTAACAGATGAGAAGAGACGATGTTGGAATCTACCTAACAGAAAACACGAAACTAGACAAACATCCTCAAAACCAAATGCCAAAATTTCAGAGGTTCCCATATGGCTAGATTCAAGTCACCTACTACTATACATGTGCATGACATTCAAAGCTGGAAGAAATTTGTAAAGATCTGTCAAAATCAATGGTGTTATGGTGTTTTCCTTACTGCAGAGTTGTCCTTATATTGTGACCCAAAGGAAGTTAAAGTCATCTTTCAGTAGGCACACTCCACATACCAGCAAAACATTCTCAATTTGGCCGAACTATTGGACATAAATATATATTTATGGATCTATACTTTCCAAATAAAGTTTTAAAAATAACAGGAGAGAGTCATCATTTCAGTCAAGTTTACAGGAAGATCTACATATCTAATATTTTCAAGGTAATATTCTCTGTATTTAATATTTTTCAGTCACCTGGAGACAGATGTTGCAATAATTAAGAATATAAAAACATACTCTGAATTCATCATCACAAGTCATACCCTAAGTGATTCACGTTTCTGAAGTCTCAGTGATATTTAATAGAACTCAGAAAGGGTTCTAGAGTATACTTAATCAATCAAGGTGTATACTAAATCGATATTTTTCAATCACAATAATGTGGACTAACAGGGCAACAAGCAGTACATTTTCACAAAGAAATAGAAAATGGAGTTATTTGCAATCATGCGCACTTATTCTCTCCATTTTTCCTAATAAAAGAGACAGAAGTTATGTTATTCATCCCTTTATCTCAACTACAGTCAGTTTCAAAAGGAACATGAATTAAATGCTTCTGTCTTCAAAAGAAAATATTTTTCATCAGTTTATGCCTCTCTTTATGCATGAGTGAAAATACATAGATGGAGATAATTCCTTGTACTTTGCTTTAGATTACAAAGAAAGTTGTTAGGACTTCAACATAGTCATAGTCATGTAGGATTCAGCCCTGGATTTGCAGGTGTCTCTTATTTCATTTCTCTACCTGTGTATCGCTGCCTACTATTCCACTATAGTCCATGGTGACCTAGTGCATAAAGTCTGTGAAGTCAGGATGAGATTGAGATGGAAAACCAGACACGTGGTGAACTCTAGGGACCATTAACTGTACTGACTTGATGTCTGCTGACTGTGATGACCATCTAGCTCAAATGCAGACCCACTATGGACACTGTCTTCTAGGTTTGAAACTAAATTACAACTGGATTCTACAGCAATTTTTCACCTGGTGGTGGAGGTTTAACCTTAGATGTTGCACTACTCTTGTGTATGCCACTTTAAAGTATAACTTAATTAAGGGAATGACATTTCCTTTAGTAACAACTTTTAGTTCTTGCTGGGATCTCATTAATCTATTCTAGAAGTAGAAATATCTTTTTCATGATTTCTGCAAATGCTCTGCTTCTTCATGTCTACACCTATGACTAAAACTCATATTTTTCTTCAGCAACCTGCCATCTCAAAGGCAACAGTAAAACCCAGACACCTTAGTTATAGTTAAAAAAAATGAATGTAGTTTTTTGATTCTGATGTAAAGAGAAAAAAAATGGTGAAAGATATTCCTGAGGGTCTGAAAGTGTGTATATACCAATCCCACACTACTTTCTGTTACTGATCAATCCCTAAGCAACTTTCTGTAAGAAATTATACTTCTGATTAATCCATATTGTGTTTTATTCCTGCTGCTGCTGAAGCATCTTTCTTGTGACTAATTTGGCTCCATTCTGAAGACTTGCTAATCCCTCAAACAGTGCAGATGGCTACATGTTCAGCTATTTGAGATCCTCAATTGATTTCTGTTTGTGCCTTCTGGCCAAAAAAAAAAAATCTCTTTTTGACATCAACTGAAGAGTAGAAGAGATGAAGCTTAACTAGGCAAATGGTGATATGTAAAGCATGGTTCAACAACTTCACTTGGAAGAAAATATTAGAATAGTAATATTAATTATAATGTTAATATCATTAAAATATTAGCATAGTTAACATAAGAATCTGCGGAATGGATGACCTCCTCAGTATGACACAGATCATGACAAATGGTGTTTCATAGAATTTTAAGGAGAACGAGCGACACGTAGCATGGTCAAAATGTATGTTTATCTACCATGCACTCATCTTCCATCAGAAACTTTGGTATATACTAAAGGAAACAAAGTAACATCTCATCACAGGGATGTGCATCTCTATCAGAACCTAAATTTTTAATACATGTTATGTCTATGAATAATGAGCAAGCTCCAAGGCATTTACCAACCAAATAATTCCTCCCTCTGCTGATAAAGATAATACAACAGATAAATCACAAAAAATTACCATACAGAATCTTTTGAATAATATCTTTAATGGGCTATTATACAGTTTCTATTCTTTAGCAAATAATATAATTATAAGAAAAATTCATGGCACATTAGTAATACATCTAAGCAGCAACCAAGGTAAAACTGCTCAAGAAAGTCCATTAACAAAACTGACCCATGAACATAAGAATCTTTTTCAATCATGTTAGGTTCATGACGAAGAAAAAACACTTTTTACTTCACCTGATTAAAATTGTTAAGTTTTAAAATGGCAAGAACATGTACTGAATCATCATACATGTGTTTTTCTGATAAGAGCAATAGTAGAAGCATCAAGATATTACTTTGTAAAATGCATAAATAAGACAAAACTTCTCACTAAGGGGCAAAATGTCTTATCAAATGTTCTTGGAATACAGCACCCATCATCTGTTACTGACTTCTTAAATCAAGCTGGTCTAAGCAGTGCAGACAGGGAGTATAAAAGCATGATAAGATCTAGCATCTGAACATCTCATCACTGCAATGGAAGAGGAAGAAAATGAGACTATACTGTGAAAATCTGCATTTTCATTAAAATCTTAAAACATCAATTTCACTTATTCCAAAGAGAGGACATAATGGACTTTGTCTACTAAATACTGTATTTGTTCTTAGAGCAATTAATAAAGAAGGCATGTCAGATAATACTTCATGGAAGTAATCTAATTTTCTGCATGAAATATATAAAAGAAGCCCAGAGAAAGAATATAATTTCACACAAAATACATAAGTCTGAGCAACAGTTGACTTCAGTTATGTTTACCCATCTCACAGTATAAAACATATGGATTATTCAGCTGTTCCAGCATCCAGACCCCAAATTAGTGTATGGTATTGTTAATTAATTCCAAATGAATGCTCAGTAGTCAACTGCCTTTACAAAGAAAGAAGTAAATTCTATGATACAGTCATGAAACTTCATATTTTGCCCTTAAGCACATGAGCACATATTTCTCTCTTTATAAAATAAAGAACAAAATAGTTGAGAACATCTACATGATATGTTTTCATAAATTCCTCATTGAAAATAAATGAGAAATGAGGCAAATATGAAGAAATTGTGAAGTCTGAAAAGGTAGCAGAGTTCTGGGATTCATGAACAAAATAAACATCCCTGATACCTTCCTGCAGCTGACCCTTACTGATTTCTGCATTCATGAACCAGTTGTCTTTACATGCAGTTTTCTCCTCATGGGATATTAGGAAAATTTTCATTCCTCTTGAATAATTTCCATGTTAGCTATCAAAAAATTTATATCTTTATTAAAAAGATTCCTGCAAGTGGGAGTCATTGGCTCCCTACAGAGGCTGTCCTTTTATGCTTCAAAAGTGCAGTTTGACCTTCTATTCTCTGTGGCCACTAGTTTATACTTCTCAGTTTATATGCAGGCATATAAACTGTTCTGTGCATAAGACTCCTGAGATTTCCCTTTTAATAGCTGAAAGAACTTTCCCTCCTTGTTCAGATTGTACATAGCCTGGACTATTGACCTTTTTAAAAACTCCTGGTCCCACTATATTTGTCACAAACATACCTGTGAAATTGAGTTCAGGATTTGAATTTTGGAACAACAAAACAGACAGAAACAGTTTGGGACATATTAAGTGGCGATGGGACCAAACTGAGGTAATGAAAATATTTAAAGAGTCAGGGGAAATATCTTGACATTGAGGTTTATTAGATCCTGGAATAGCTTCCTAAAGTATTCCTATGGAATACTCTTTTTAGAAATTTAGTACAAATACAAGGGTATACAGGGGGAGTATCCCAGATTTGGGACTTCATAATATTTTGGGAGGCAATACCATTTAAAAAATCAGACATTTATTGTGAGATCTATGTTTCAATAATAGGCTAATAATAATAGATTGTCTAACATTTATTGACTTCATTATCTTTGGGTGTTATTGTTCACATATAGAAAATAGGAAAGTATCCAAATTAATGTGCAGTTTTGTTTAAACCATCAGATAAGAAAAATGACACAAAAAGTGTCTGAGTATGCCCTAGAATTAATAAGTATGTCAGCAGATATTTGTAAAGTTTCCTTGTGTACCACACCACTGAGCTCCGTTAGCATTACCATTTCAGTCCAGTGGCAGCCCAAATATGCCAAATCCTACAGCACTTTTGACATTTCACTATTTCACCGGGAAAATTGCCACAAAATAAAACTGATACCACCAATAATCTAATTCCATTTAAGTGTTTTTAAACAAAGTTTATATAAGACAGAAAATGTTTAAAAAAATGCACCTGGATTAATTAAATAAATTTTGTGTCTTTTCCAAGATAGAGGGTTATTTGTACTAAATATAGATTTAGACATAGAACTGGCATTAGCAACTTATATTCTCCCCATATTCATGCTAAACAAAATCCAGCGTATGAAACATCATGCAACTTTTCATCTTACATATTGAAGTTGTGACATGCTTGCATAGCAAAGGGAAATCTCTCTACATATAGTCAGCACTACCTAGTGTGAAAATAATACTCAGCCTCAGCCTCTTTTTACTGAGATTAGAATCAAGGAAATGACACATAGACATATAAATTAAAATAAAAACCACTGGCATGAGATTATAATCAATGACACATAGACATATAAGTTAAAACCACTGACAATAAAAAAGAAAATAAAAAAAATCTTTGTGGTGCTTGTTCTTAAGAGCCTAATTCATTACACCCAATTTTAGTTGCATGTATGGATATCATTCTTTATTGGAACTCTCCTCAACCTTTATCTGTAAGGGCAGAAAAAGTGAGTATTTTCAGTATAAGAAAGGAAAAAAAATGGCTGATTTGCTCTTGGAAAAAATTGTAAAATGCTTTTATCACTAAACATTGTTGATTATTTGTTTCTTCCCCTAGACCATTTGAAGAAACAATTATTATTTCTATCTTATCTTCTCTTTTCATAGAATTCTAGACTATGCTGAGTTGGAAGGGACCCATCAGGATGACGGAGCCCATGTCCCAGGCCCTGCACAGGACACCATGTGCCTCACAGTGTTGTCCAAATGCTTCCTGAGCTCTGTCAGGCTTGGTGCTGTGACCACTTCCTGGGGAGCTGTTCCAGTGCCCAACCACCCTCTGGGTGAAGAACCTTTTCATAACATCCAAACTAAACCTCCCTTGACTCAGCTTCAGGCCATTTCCTCGAGTTCCATCTCTGGTCACCAGAGTGAAGAGATCAGTGCCTGCCCCTTTGCTTCCCCTTGTGAAGATGCTGAAGACCACAAGGACTCCCCTCAGTCTCCTCTCTAGGTTGAACAAGCCAAGCAACCTCAGCTGCTCCTCATAAGGCTTCTTCCAGACTCTTCACCATTCTCATGGCCTTCATTGGACACTCTCTAATAGCTGAATGTCCTTTTCGTATGGAGGCACCCAAAACTGCCCCCAGCACTCGAGGTGAGGCTGCCCCAGTGCAGAGCAGAGCGGGACAATCCCCTCCCTTGTCCGGCTGGCCATGCTGTGCCTAAGGCACCCCAGGACACACTTGGCCCTCCTGGCTGCCAGGGCACTGCTGACCCAGGTTCAATTTGTCAGCAACCAGGACCTCCAGGTCCCTTTCCACAGTGCTGCTCTCCAGCCTCTCATTCCACAGTTTATATACATATCCAAAGCTACTCCCTCCCTCCATCTCTCCTTCCCTCCCTCTCCCTTTTTCCTCTTCCCTTCCCCATCCTTCCTTCCTTCATCCCTCCTTTCCATTATTAAGTTAAAGTAAGGAAAGAAAAATTAAACAGAACATTTTTGAAAAAATTCAGTGGGCTGTGAAGCAAACCTGTTAATTCTGAATGTATCTAGATGCAGCGTTTTCATGCAAGAACAAATGATACAATGTACAAATGACTCCACTTCTCTAAAGGGAAGATTAAAAAATGAGAAATTATAAAGATAGCAAAACAGGCCTATGATGTCAGTAAAGAAAGGGGGAAAGCAGTGTTGTGGAAGGCACCAGCCTGATATCAAATAAAAAAGAAGTACCTATTTTAAGTAGCAATTCCCTGTCTTCTGGACAAGCCTCTCATCTTCCCTGATAAGTATTTTAAAACACATTTACTCTGACAGGCACATCTAACTAGAAGCCTAAAAAAATCTGATTTCCAGCCTCAGAGCTCTTATAAATGCTGCTGCTCAACAGTAGCTGCTGCCTATTTTCTAATTTGCAGACTGCACACATTTGTTTTTCTGGTCAAAGGAAGGAATCAACTGACACCGACATTTATAGAAAAAACTCAGCTGTGGAGGCCAGCATTTATGTTTGGCTCCACAGCTGGCACTGCAGTCTGTCAATCCACAGGTCATTGTATCTACAAGGTCATTAATCTGTGCATGACATTCTTCTAAATTCAGGTTCTGAGAAAATTTTTCTTTTTCCTATTCATTTTCATTCTCACTTTTACCTAGCAATGCACTATCACACACATTTTTACTGGCTTCGATCCACACTCAACAAAAAGACTAGAGTTAATCAGCTTAAAACAATCAGCCTGGAACAACTGTAGTTGAATGCACTGGGAAAGAAGGTAAAGCAGAAATCTTTTGGTACAGATATAAATGTGTAAAAAGAACTTGAAAATTGTGTGGAAAGAACTACCTAGGGAAAACTGAACATTTGGAATCCATAGATTCCATAGAATTTTAGTTCTATTTTTTTACATAAATTAGCTCTTGGTAATAATTGCATAATAAATTGTTTTGATTTTAAAAAAAATTTGCCTTCTGTTTCAGCCTACAGTAACTAAAACAAACAAACAAACAAAAGTGTTAGAAAGAAAGCACAGTGAATTTTTTTCTTGCACTGGTTCCAAAATGAAGTTGTTAAAAGAGTCTTAAGAATGAACTACTGAGAATGACAAAGTTCAAGCACCAAACAGCATCTGATTAGATGTTTCCAAAGAGGAACTGAGTTTCACTAACAGGATTTCACAGGATCAGGTAGTTTTTTATCACAGCTTTAAGGTGTCCTGGAGAAGCCTCTTCTAGCTGAGGGAGCAGGCTCAGTTAGAAAAGAACTAGTTTGAAAGAATATATATGAACTGAGTGCCATTTCTAGCTCAACATCTTCTGTAATATATAAATATATGGCTACCTTTAAAACTTATGTAAGTTTTTCTCACTGACTGCACTAGAGCTCAGACAAACAAAAATATAACCTATGCATTTAACCATGAGCTTATTTTGTACAAATTTTCATCCAAAGCAACTACACTTTCATAAAGTGTCATTCATTCCCTAAGGCTCTTCTGCAATTATTTGTCCTCGGTTTATGTGGTAAACAGATTATGTGTCTGACTAGGAAGCTGGATAAAATACTACCAGACAGGTTTCTAAAAGGCTTTGAGAAGCAGAGCAAACAAGAAATTTTTTTTCTTTAAGCATTAGAAAAAGGTATGGATTGAAAATACGAAGCATGGAATAAGACTTAGACAGTGGATATTTTTAGATTAATTTACTTGAGTTTGTATATATGATTATACATTTTTTTTAGAGAACTGAAGGAGTGAAAAGGCACTAAATGAAAATATTATTTTCAATGACAAATTCAAATCTAGATTTAAATCCAGTTACAGCAGATTTCAGAACATGGATAGGTGTTACCTTCTGAAGAAAATATTAGAATACAGTTAAATAAATTACTATTTGGGGACAAGGGTGTTGTTAATTTAAAAATATTTAGAAAAATCCCAACAAAATGGAAATTTGACAGTATATGTGTCAGTACGAAACTGTGTGCATAAGTGTATCTGTGTGTGTGTCTGCAATGGAGTACTGAAAAGTCTGCTTTTAGCGTCCTTTTTTGCAGAATTGTCCTCAGAGGCATTAAGCTTACTTTCTTAAAGCCTGATCTTGGGCAGTGTCTACATTTAAAAGCCTAAGTGAGGGTCTGTATTTGGGGATTCTCAGTGTTCCCTGACTTTGGTAAAATCAACAAGGAGTCATCTGAAATAACTTTTTGAAAGACCTCTGATAAAGTAGGGTGCTGAATACAGATGTTGTGATATTACCAGTTTACATAGCCTTTGAAATGTTTTGATCTTTTCCTGATCCTAGATCCTGCTGGTTTAATATCTATTTATGTATCTCTACCAGCCTGGGGAATCTCATTCGCTTCCTACCTAATAAAGTTCTGTTCTTTGTAATTGTTTCAGGGTCCACAATTTTATTAAATCCTGTAACAAAAACACTTGAGAAATTTTATTGACAATTTATTAGTAAAGACAGCATATACATTTGAACAGCTCCAAATGTTTACTCCAGTTACTAAATTAATGCTTGATTTCGGCTTAATTTGCAATTCCATCATACACTGCATGATATTGCCTTTCACTGCATGTTTATATTTAAGTTTAATTTGTTCATTTCCTAAACATAGCTTTTCTTTCATTTAGAAAGCAGGAAAAAAGTAAGTTTATTTTTCAAGTTAAGAAGTCTATTAAACAGGCAAAGCTGAAATAACAATGTTCTACTATTTCTCCCTGTGGCTAAATAATGCAATAACAAGAAAAAACTGCAAACTGAATTACTTCAAAGGGATTTTTAAGGTAAGAAGTCCTGACACAAATGTGTCCTTTAAAAAAGAATGTAATCTTGACAACATAATTTAACTGGGAATCAACAATAACATCATCTTTTACTATATCAAGGTTTAGACCCTTAATGATTTATAACTTGAGTGGGAGTTTTTCAAATAAATATACTTATGAATCAGTGCTGGTTTCTTTTTAAGCTTTTGGTAAGAATTCTAACAATTCCAATAAATGCAATTCTACTACTTTGTGATTATCACATAGTTTGGGTCTTTATTTGATGCAGGCTTACACAGAAAAGTAAGGCATGTAGTATATTTTAGCCTGAACACAAGGACTGTAATTTTTCTCAGTTTAAGTAATACGGCCTTTCTCACACACTACTTAAGGAAGAAAAGGTGAAGCTGAATTGATTAAAACAGTTCTGATGTCCTTAATATGAAATCTTTTCCAGCATCTTCTTCATCCTAAGGCTTGCCATCCTAAGGCAATCTGAAAGAAATATCTTGTCACAGAAAGCCAAGGTGGATTAAAAAAAAATCACCACATTTTCCCCCCTGCTATTTTGGGGCAAAAACTGCTTAGTTGTTTCAAGCTCTCCCCACATCCAGTCAGACTTTTAAGATTTTCTGGAAGTGAGTCACTACAGAATGCTGGCTGACTCTTAGTAGCCAATGGTTAAATGGTTAAATACTGTTTGCTGAAGTACTGCAGGCATCAGATCCTGAGGTGCCTCAGCACGGTACATTTCCTCTGCAGTATAAACAGATATTTAGTGATCTAGTGGAAAATCTGTGGTTTCTTCTAGTCCTCAGTCTTTAGTACTGTTTTTCTCCCAGAACTATCTTACCTTGAAAGCATTACAGGCCTGTAAAATACAATGATCTTAATTCACAGTTTTGGTCTTTGGGGTTGGTTATAATTTTTATCTTCCCTGCTCCTAATTTGTCAAAGCTATGGTTTGCGGCTGCCTCACAAGCAGTAAGGCCATGGCATTACACATCCAGCTGTAGCCCTGAATGAATTTAGCCCCGGAGAACCTAAAGGCAGTTTTTGCACTTTGATCAATAACTTCATCATACTTTGTTATACTGTTGTGGAAGCCTTCTTTCTGACACAAAAGTGGATCCTTAATTCTACTTCTAAGAATGCCCAGTAGAGAATATCTAACTATTATGGCCCAGAAACAAAAAAACCAAAAAACTTGGTGAAGGTAAGTGCAGCAGAGTCCTGTTTTGCTAGTGGAATGTTGCAAAACAGCATGCATCTCCCAGACCATAAAATTTCTTTAAACATATTTATTGTTAGTTTATTTGTTTAGGGAAAAGTCTCTTTGTTTAGAGAAAAGTGACGTTTTCTTTAAAGTAATCTTATTCACATGCTTGGTTTTCTCAGTATAAACTGATGAGAAGGTATATGAAAAATGTCTATTGAGCAGCAGGGCCTCAGAACTTCTGTTCAGTTAGACTGAACATTGCCAAATCTAATCATGACTGCTCTGTGTTGTTGGCACCACATTCAACATTTATTCTCCACCTGCTCTGACTGCATTCATTACTTACAGAAATCTACACAAAGAACATGTGAAGAATCTGAGACAGAAAAACAGAAAAATAATTCCATACAGTTTTTATCTGAGTCTGGAAACAAATAATGCTAAGATTTATAGATTTCCTTTTGTGCATGTGTGCTATATACTTGTGCCCATTCAGGGCTAAAACTGTAATATTTAATGAACACATATTTTCACAACATACACAAATTTCCAATTTTCAAAATGACACAGCAAAATCAAAGCCTTTCATCTTGTTCCTAAAACATGTTGAAAGGGCTTGTGCCAAGTTAAGATCAAAAGCCTGTTGAGTCTATTTTTAACTTTTACGCAAGTTGTTCTTGATTTCTTTTTACTTTTTTTTATTGGCAACTGGTAAAACAGCCAGGCTGCTAGAAAAGGAAACAAGCTCTTCCTGTGATCCTCCGGGGTGGGATAAAGTCTAGGTTTAGCTCTTCTTTTAAAACTTCCCAGTGTGAGAATGCAAAAGGATGTCCTAGAAAGATTCTGCACCAGTATGACTTAAGTTAGTTAAGAGGAAACAATACATATGTGTGAATATCAGAACATTTAGAAGCTGCCATGCGGGGTCAGCTCAGAGATACTTTTAGTCAAGTCCGCTCTTCCAGAAAGGGTTTGTCCAGGGTATTCAATGAAAAGTATATAAAAAAGCCCCCCAAACTGTGATCACCATTCTAAATCCCATCAATTGTTTGTTAAGGGATTCAAGGTTGGTGCTGTAGATATCTCTCTACTACCAACAATACTGAATCACACAAGCATCACATTGCATTTGTACTCTCGCATGCCCTGAAAGAGGTATCAGATGATGATATTCCTTGCTCATAAGGATATGAGGCAGTCTTGAGCTGATAAACCAGCCTGATGTTGATAAAATTGATCTTTAAAGATATGCATAACTTTTTTTTAAATTTTCCATCTTTAAATGGAACAACTATTTTCAGTTAATGCATATTTCTGATTATCTTAAACAAATAATTATGCACCCTTTCAAAAGTATCTGTGATATGATGCAGTTAAACTAATAAAAGACGTGTAAATCCCTAGTAATCAGAACATGAAATACGTAAGAATGAAAGCACAGGAATGGAAGATTGATATTTCTCTCTTCAGAATCACTGCTTGAATGTCATTGCCTGATCTGTCTTCTTTGTTTAATAGATAGGGAAAAAGAAATATTTTTTTGAAATATTTATAATGTTGCTATTTATTATTATGTTGTTTATCTTCCATTTGACCATTTGAGGCCAGATTTTCCACTGATTTTATATCCTGCGTCTAAAAGAAAACTTTAAAATGCTTTTTGGATTGTAGCTCTAATTGTTTTGCATAGTTGCTACATTAGAAGAACCTGTTGCAGTGCGTTTTTATTGTTTCCCCTTAGTTTTATGGCTACTTTTATAGAAGGTTTAAACCTCTCCCTCCTTCCCCCTTGGGAGGTGGGTCCCAAGCCCAAGTCCTTCCCCTGATTTCCCTTTTAAGGTTATTCCCATCCCCTACCTCCCTGTCCATCACCCGGGTCCCTCCCATTGTTCCAGCACCTTCCCTATCCATCACTCAAGCCCTTCCCACAGCCCCTGTCCATCTCCCTTGAACCTTTCCCCTACTTCCAGAGAGTTCTGTATTTCCCATTACCCCATTGGTTTTTCCCTAGTGTCATTTCTTGTCATGTACCCTTATTGGTGGTGTATAGTTGTATTCCCTCCCTAGACCCCTCCCTGTGCAAGCCCTGATTGGTTGTACCTTTTCCCTGCCTCTTGTATCCGCCTTCCTTTAAGAGTGTGTGTCTTCCATTTTGTTCGGTTCAGTTGCACCAGAGCCCGTTCGGGGAAATAAAGGACTCTCTGGGCTTAGCGGTGTGGCTGGCCCCTCCTTCACCCCTTTGCCTCGGGGCATCGTCCCGGTTCCATCTGACGGCCTGACGCAAGGGGCAGGGCTCGCTCTGCCTCTTAGCCGCTACCTGGTCTCTGGCGCAGAGACGCAGGGGCGGTCCCATATGCCGCATTGCCCATGCGGTGCTAGCCGGGGTTGAGACACGAGAGTACGGGTCACCGCGACAAGAACCTACAATTCCTATCCCATTTCTGTTTCACAGGTATAAGACATAGAAAGCTTTTTAAGTGCCCAGAAGATCAATGAAGTATTTTCTTCTAAACGGCAAATAAACAGCAATTATTTCCAGTTTCTTTGTCAGAGCAGAGCAGACAGGGCTGTTCTGTCACCAAGTTTGTCCCAGATCAGCTCAGGCTGCTAAAAAGCCGAGCTTGCATTGACTCAGCAACCTGTGAACTTATTTGAATCGTGGAGTAGGGCCAGACACTTAACATATTTACCACTGTATTATAATTTCACAATGTTTCATTTAGCATCATATATCATTATATGGGCTTCTTGCTCTTGGTGTAATATTATTTTAAAGGTGCAAAAGTATAATTTTTCAGACTTGCTGAAAAGCCATGTCTATGTATACACAAACTTTGGATGGAAAACTAAACTTGTTGTAGTAAGAATCAGTGTTGTTATGGATGAATAAATAAAGAACTATTGAATCCTTAAAGACACAAAGCCATTTGTGTTGGGTTTTTTGGGGGGAGAATGTATTGCTCTATTTTGTTAGAACTATCACATGATAGTTTTATAGAGCAATTATAATACAACACAAGCAGTGTTTTGATGAGAGTGCAACAACGAAGCATCATTTCTTTCACTAGTTTTGAAATGAGAACTCTTTTAGCCATTCTATTTGCATTTCATTTGCGTAATACATCTAAAGTAATCTGAATTTACAACATGGATTTATCACAAACTAAAAAAGATGAGCTAATGTCTAAGCTTTACATTTTATGCTTTCTCAGTATGTCAAGCAATAATCATATTCTCCACACGGAGCTGGATTATGAGTCAGTAGCTACTTCAAGGACTAACTACTGTTTATCAATACCTGCACAAGAAATGAAAATCTTAAATTTCATCTTCTTGGTCTCTTTTTATCATTTTCTGTTCCTTTGGAAACATTCATTCTTTAATTCTCTTTATAATCAAAATACACTTTTCCCTTTGCATTTTCCAAAGTGAGGCAGAAACACAACAGATTACTCTACAGACAAGAAACGCACTGCTGCTAACCTCAGTTCTGAACATAGACTTCCCTATAATGTATTTCATGCATTACAGTTTGCATCACAGCAGTTTACATCATGAGACACATCCATTACTAAAGATGTTTCTATTTAAGACAAACGGTCTTTTAGAAGTGTTCTCTGAAAAATTTTTTCTTCTCTGAAAAAATATATTTCATTGTTTTCTTTGTGTGTTTTCTGGTTTTCCTTCATTTCTTGCAGAACTTGGATGACAGGTCCATTAGCTGCCCAATGCTGTATTAAATCTGAAATATAACCCCTATTCATAATTTAGGGGCTTCAGTAATATGCAATGAAAAGTATGCCAGAAATTATGACATGACAGTTAAGAATGTATATTATTTTTTCTTTACAGCTGTCTAGGTTTAACCAAAAAAAGGGAATTTTATCACTTTCAGCCTCACTGATGCAATCGTTGTGTGTATGACTGCGTGTGTGGATGTGGTGCTCTTCCTGCAAGACCCCAAAGAATTCTTGCAGTTCAGGTGTTTTCACAGTATTTGCTCCTCTAGAGCTTTTCCTGTTGAGTTGCAATTTTTATGGGAACATATTAAATTGAGGGAAAACACTAAGACAGATATTTAGGGTTGGTAATTTACTTAGTTTATTTGAAACGCATTTCAATTCGTATGTAAAGGATGTAAAAAAGCATGGTTCACTATTTTTCATCGCATTTACAAAAATACGGGCATTAGAGATCTGAAGTGAAGAATTTCACCATCATTTTGCAGAAGATCTCTGCCTCCTGCTTGTCAGGGTCCTGAGGGCACTTAATGGCTTTATGGTCCTTGTATTTTCCCCCTCCCCCATCCAAGGCCAGGGGACAATTCCAACCCCCTGGGGCTGTCAATCCCTGCCCCAGTGGCCCCACAGTAGGGAGTCTTCAGCTCCTTACAGCCCTGCCCTGCCCTGCCCAGCTATGGACACACCAAGACAGCTTTGCCTGGGGGTTTGGTGTAGCCCTGCCCCCAGGGAGGTGCAGGCTGGGGCTGCCCCGGCATCCCTGGCTGCCCTGATCTTTGCTGGGATGCAGGACGGGCCCTGGCAGCTGAGCCCTGCCCTGCCCAATGCCATGGTGACCGTGCTCTGCTCCCACTTCCCAGAGAGCAGCAGGTCTGCCTGGCACCATGGCACTGCCCCTATGGTGAAGTTTCCTATGGAACATCTGGAGACCATTTCCTATTAGCCTGCTTGGTCAGAGCATGGTGCTAACACCAGGGTCCTGGGTTCAATCCGTGTATGGGCCATTCACATAATAGTTGTACTTGATGATCCTTCTGGGTCCCTTCCAACTCAGAATCTGTGATTCTACATAACACAGCATCACCATGATGGCTGAGGACTGATTTAAATCTGACCAAAGCACCATCACAACACTGTGAGAAACGAGTTCTCGGTGAACGTGGGTGCCCCAGTCCGTTGCTGCGGCAGCCGCCCGTGATCGGCCGTGGTCCCATGCCTCCGTGATGGTGGCAGTGGGGCGGCTCCAGGACAGCGGGGCGGCCTTGCGGCCCGTGGCGGCAGCGTGGCCCTGCTCTGCCGTGTGGGCAGGCAGTGGGGCGGCCTCATGGCCCGCAGCAGCGATGTAACCCCGCTCCGGCATGAAGGCGGGCAGAGGGGCGGCCCCGTCCTCCCCTGAAAGAGCGATATAG
>WEIT01038579.1:20203-30659 GCA_013389985.1 Dryoscopus gambensis | reverse complement strand
GAGCCATCATAAAGTCGGGGGAGACTGAACTACGCCCCAGGTTAAAGAAGAAAGGAACGCGCCTCCTGATCCTGATTCACTCTGTCACCCTGAACTACAAAGCACGCAAAAGCCGTAGACCCCCATGCCCTGGAACTGACAGGCAAGGGTTCCTGAGAGGGCGTCACGGCGGGAGTGAGACGTCTGCTGCACTGCATCCTAGTGACGGACGGATGGACCAACCTGCATCTTCTCGGAGTGCCAGTGGGAATGGCAGCAGCATGGGCAAACGCTGTCGGGCCCCTTACTCAGCTGATCTCTTTAATAAATAACTAAATTTAATAAAGGTGTCCGCCCTGTTCATATCAACACCAATCTGCCATGTGATGTTGACTCTCCCGGAACCAGTGTAGCTGCTTTCCATACATGCTGGTAGTACCAGACTGCATGCTCCATTTGGTTCTTCCAGAGGAACCTTAAACTGGCATAGCTGTTATGTAAACATCCTTTTAAATTTAATTCCTTTTTTTTTAAATGCAATTTGCAGTCAACCATCATGTAGAAATGATTTCAAGTCATTTAAAAAATGTGTCTTGGGTTCCTCAACAACTATTTGAATGAGTGTCTGGGTTTTCTGTGAATTAGGTGCCCAATCCACCAATGTGAATTTTCACATATGTTAAAAGATACTTAATGGGATATGCATCTGCATTTTCATTACAAATAAACAACTTTCAGGGTTTTCTTTTTTAAAGACATCCTCCCTATTCCCTATCCCCTTGATAAGTGCTTTACCATCATGTTTTTCTTTATCTTGTTTGTAGGAATTTGATTCAGTTTCCCTCACAAAATGGCTGGTGACATTTGGAATGGCTGGCAGTATCACACTTGGCCTTCAGATGCAGGTTCAGACAAGAGTATATCTATCAAAGATCCTTTGTTCTATCTGCCAACCCAAAGCTGACGGATCAGACGACCTAAAATGCCCCAGATTACAGCAGCTGGCCACAGAAAGACAACTAAATAAAGTCAGACCACTCTATCTTGTCATATCTTCTCTTCCTTTTTCCTTGCTTCTGTTGAGACTTTCCCTACTGAAAGCACATTTTGAGGTTAATATAATTAAATATACACCTTTACACATGAGCAAGATTTGGAGTCCCATTACAGACAATGGAGCCATGGATCTTTGAAAGCAATTCAGCTGATTAGCTGCTAAAGATATCTAGCCTTTTCCGTCTGATGTCATTTACCTGTTTTGAAACTGTCTGTGACATCTCTTTGCTGTTTTTTCAACAGTCACAAGCAATATCAAGTAATACACAAGAGCATTTTACTTTATTGCCAGATATAAAAACAGAATAACAAGACACTATACTTTTCACAGATGATGATTATTTGTGTGTTCCTGACTTCAACAGCCAGGCCTGCTTTACTCTACTCTAACTAGGTAGATTCTTGCAGCATTTTTCAGACTCCAGATACAATCTTGTTTGTTCATATGCTTACTTTATATTGGGTTTTTGCCTCCAGAAAACAATATTGGCAACATCCAACACACTTCATTTGAATATTTTTGTCATGAAGGAACTCAAGGAAAACATATCTACATTTATGCTTCAATTTCTTCCCAGAGAAGTTAGTCTGCCACACTTTTCCTTCTGTTTGACACAATATCAGTTGTGCTTATTTTACATTCTGTCATGTTTAACTCTTTGTATAATAGTATGCCATTCATAGTACTAGAGTATCTGATTGTCTCTTCAACTCTTAGTCTAACTGAGGAGAGGTAAGAAAGAGAATAAATGCAATACTTGACAAACTCATTGGAGCAAGGCACAAACCATATACCCAAAATGACTGCAGACTCAAAGAAATAGTTGTTTCTCTTACAATCCTCCATCTTAAGTAAGTCCTGTCTCATATCTGTCAGCCAGCTGCATATCTTGCACTCTGTAATATCTACAGTGGCAATAAGCTCCTGTGTTTGAAACTGGGTCTTACCTCAGGCATCTGTTTTAGAGAGACCTGAAGCTTTGAATCATGATGTGAATCCCACCACTGGTGTTTATTCCTAAGAACTGCATCTGTCTTTCTCTTTGCAAACAGCCTGAAAAGCTGTTGATAGTGGTTAGTGATAGAATATTAGTAGCTAGAAATTCTGTGCATGCAAGAATCTGTTTGTTTTCAGACAAAGTAAATTAAAAAAACATGAGATAATATCCTGTTACCCTCCAATACTGCCTGCAAAGTTCTGACTAGATTTGAAGGATTTCACTGACAGTCCCTGAGCTGACAATCATACAGACAGCATCTTAGTTCTGTCAGCAGCTAAGACCTCTAAACACAGCAAGGGAGAAATAGGGCACAAGTAGGTAATAGCAGAACTAATACCAGATATTCAGTCTTCCTTATTTTTCTTGGTCATTATGTAAGGGACAAAATACTATTTTCAAAAGTAGAAAAAGACTAAGCAGAAAGAAGTTACCTGAAACTATGCAGAAAATGATGCATTTAGTAGCACCAAAAATCATTAGTGAGCTAGTTTTACTTTTTTATAGTACTTGTCACCATGGCAGCCAAATGTCTGTAGCAGAAAGTGGCATGTGTTGGATGTATTAGATAATGGATCCTTACAAACTGTAGCTATTTAAAAAAAAAAAAAATGGAAAAAAGAAGAGGAAGAAAGATTGCTTTCCTGTAAACCTGTTGTCCTAGAGAGTTAGAGAGTTCTTAAATTTTAAAAGTAGAATGAATGCCAATGTGTAGCTTCTCAGTAAAAAAGATGCAGAGAAACTATATCACTTCTCCGAAATGGAGTAAAGCCTGATTTTTTTCCCTATTCTTTTCAGAGGGCTTCTAGATAGCTGCTTGAGACCCTTATATAAAACACTCTCCTCTGAAGCGGCCTGTAGAAATGAAGATATAGTAAAATATATTTCAAAATACTCATCAAGAAGGAAAAAAGACTACTTCCATCTTTTGGCAAAGTAATTTGCAGCTAAAATCAGCCTGATTTAACTATTTCAACCAGTGCTGAACAATTTCATAACTAGCAGCTGAATCTCAACAATAAACAAAAACATTTTTTATTCTGCATTTGAACCACACTATCAATTTCACATTTATTTGAAAGCTAAAATGGTTTTTAGCAATAATTATCTTCAAAACACCAAAGTTCTCCTCCAGAAAGCTGATTTTAGGAGCCACACAATTTTTTTTCTCTAATATCCTCACTGTAGAAGCAATTAATTTGTAGAGATTATAATGAAGAACTGTTGGTTTCTAGCCATGCTCCAAATTCTCCCAGTAAAGAAGGATTCCAAAAGGTATTTTTTTTTGTTATCTGCAGTAAAATGTCACACCCAGGGTGCAGACATGTTTAAAATGCTACATGAATGAATGCAATTTGAAACTCATCCCTTATTCTGAGCACCCAGCTGTCTCAGTTAAAGACAATTTAAAGGGTGGACACTCCACAATGAACTACCTCCCCTTTTAGTTTTAACCGTTCCCCTTTCACCAATATGGAGAGACAAATGAGAAAATGGATAAGTGAAAAAATAACAGTGTACTAAAAAATGAACCAGCAACCGGCAAAATAACAGTAAATAATCATTAGATGCAAAGGTGCTGAATCCTGTGGACTGCCCAGGAGCAAAGGACAAAGATGGTGGTGCAGGCCCTCCCCCAGCATGGCGGCCTCCATGAAAGACTGCATGGTCCAAAGGACAAAGCCAACACAGCGGAGAAGACCCACTCGGCTCAACCTTCCCCCAGAAGAAAAACAGGAAGGTGGGAGCTTACGAAGAAATTCTGGTAGCAGATAGGGGGTGCTGGTGCTTTCCAGAGCAGCTCTGAACCTGCGGTGTCAATTTTTGTGCTTCTCTTTGGAGGGCTGGACGCAGCTGGTGCCAGCGCTGCAGGTCTGAGTCTCTGCTGCGTTGTGGGGGAAAGAAAACGGACTCGCCAGGCACTGAAACCCACAACCCTGGCCCTGACGATTCTGGCTCCAGAGATGGAGATTGCCTCCAGCAATTGTGGCCAAAACAAGTGTTCCAAAGCCCAGGGAAAAAGTAGAGCTGCCTTGCGCTGCCTCAGCTGCTCAGTAGCTCAGCAAGAACAAAAGGGAAGGAGGCTCTGTCTGAGTGTCCTCCTGCTCTCAAAGGGACCCTGGCACCTCCCACCTCACTAACCCAAGGCCAGACACCCTGACACTCCTGGCCCTCAAGTCTAAAAGAGGCAGTAACAATGTTGGGCGGGTTGGCATAGCACAGATATGGAATACAATACACATTTTTTGGGTTACCCAGGATGCTAACCTGTAGTTGAAGCTAGAGATTAAAGTAATTATTACAAGTATGTGTTACAGACTCTAATAGACAAGTGGTCTCATAAATACACCTGTAAAATAAATATGCTAGATAAACTGATAGTAGAAGGTATAACACCTTATGAGAAACTGAAGTCTGGGAATAAAATTGGATTTTTAATGCCTGGATGAGCAGAAGTGGGAAACAGCAGAAAACTGACAGGCAGTTTGAGAAGAAAATGAACAGGTTAACTGCCATTAGTAGCTAATATAGTCAAAGTACATTTCCTTCTGTACAATGAGCTGTACAGGTTTCTGAAATATGACATTTCTTATCCTGCTCGTCCTTTTTTTTTGTTTTATTGGGTGAAATAGACCCACTGAGATAAAAGTAAAAAGGAATGCTTTTATCTAATGGAAGCACTCCCCCACACACGTGTATTTTATCAGTGAAGAGAATTCATTCCTCCTTTCAGGTCAGTATTTTTGTCTCAGTATATCCCCAGGTAGAATAAGAAGAGAGGTATTTTGGCCCCAAATCCACCAGAATATGATGGGTGTTTGTGATTGTCAGGTAAAATAACATTGCAGAAAATATTTGATCACCTACTTCTTAGAGCAGAGTTGACTTGCATTGTCCTAGATTAAAGTATAGGCATAGGGAATTTATGTCTTTGCATTATACCCACTATAGTCATGCCTATTTCATCTTTGCAAGGTATTTTCTACAGGCCTTTGTATTTCAGGAAATGTGCACTCTGTTTTTATCTGCGTAATAACCAAAGGATAATGAATCCAAGACATGCTTCAGTAAAGTGAGAAGGTGTGAATGGAATAGCTTCAGCAATGGTAGGGAGTTTTGCTCAGTTTTTCAAATAAAAGCTACGTATCTATTTATGTCAAGGGCAGCTCCTTAGGGAATAATGGTGGAATCCACAAACTTTTGGTGGGATGAGAGATGCCTATAATAGTGTTCTAGCAATATCAAACATAGTCAGGGGAAACTTAAACTATGAAAGCAAAAAAAATTTATTTCATTCATTAATTGATATGTTTTATCGTATACCTTTGTGTCCTGATAGTTTTTTTCACTGTTTTTCAATTCAGATGTATCCATCTTTCCTTCTTTCCTCCATTGTTGTCTTTTCCCAATGAGCTTCTTTTTACAATGAATTAATATTAAGACAAGAAGATGTCTTGTTTGGAGTTTCTGCAGCAGGGACTGGTCCAAGCTCAGGGTGTAAACCTGTGCTACAATGGGCTGCAAAACTGTAGCTGAAATTTGTAACACAGAATGAACCCAGAAAGGGCTCTTCTCTTGTGCTGGTTTTGGCCATCCCATGAAAGAGTTAACTTTCTTCACAATGGCTGGTATGGAGCTGTATTTTGGACTTTTACTGAACAACAGGTTGATAAAACAGAGATCTTTTTGTTTTTGCTGAACAGGGCTTGCACAGAGCCAAGGTCTTTTCTGCTTTTTGTACTGCCAGTCTAGCAAGGAAACTGGGGGTGCTTGGACGGTTGGGAGGAGACACAGCTGGGACAGGTAACCCAAACTGACCCAAGGGATATTCCAGACCAAATGGAATCATGCTCAGTATATAAAGTGGGAGGAAGAAGAAGGAAGAAGGGACGTTTGGAGTGATAGTATTTTCCTTCCCAAGTCACCTGTTACCCATGATGGGGCCCTGCCCTCCTGGGGATGGCTGAACACCTGCCTGGCCATGGGAAGGGGTGAATGAGTTCCTTGTTTTGCTTTGCTTGTGTGCACAGCTTTTGCTTTACCTTTTAGACTGTCTTTATGTCAACCCATGAATTCTCTGCCTTTTACCCTTTTGATTCTCTGCCCAATCCTACTGGTGGGGGAATGGGTGGGCTGCTCTGTGGGCTTGGCTGCCAGCTGGGGTTAAACCACAATAATACCAACAAAAAAAAAAGTATCTAAAACGAAAATGGGTATAGGTACCTGTATATGACTGCCAATGTAACACTTAAATGTTACCATAATTGCTAGCCACAACCAATTTTGGAAGCATTTTTGAATTTGTTAGGCTTCTAACACTAAAAAAATGTCATACCATGTCTCTGAGGTAGGTGTGTGAAGTTAGGTATGTACCAGCATCAAACAGTTCACAGGAAATAGAGTGGTCATTACTCTCTCATCCTGCTTCTTTGTAAGGTTTAATCAAGAGTGTGCTGACTATCTAACCTGCAGCGAGGAGAGGAGCCATGTAATATCTAATATTAGTATGAGTACAGTGATTGATGTGGCAGCAGAACAAAATCATATTCTTCCTCCACCTGACTTGTCACACAAGCATAGGTCTAGATTCCTGGTTACCTAGGCAAGAGAAGAGGATATTAACAACCCTGCCAGTGCTGATCCAGTGTATTCTTTGCAAACAAACTTGAAGTATGCATCAGTGCATGAGCTGAGCTGCCAGACATGAAGTCTGAGAGTCATGAACCTACAAGTCAAAAGGCTACTGCCTGTTTCTTTGGAATTAGCTTAAGAGATTAAAAAAAAAAATAAAAAAAAAAGTCTAAACTTTGATCGTCCTGTTAATTTCAATGAGAGTTCACTGCAGTCTCTAAAGATGTACTCTATATGCAATCTGCTAAACTTTTTGCCTTGCTCATGGGATTTAGTAGCCTAAATTCTTCCAAGGATCAGTTTTTCCTCTTTTCGTGCTTACCAATGAAAGGTGATTTTGCAACAATGTAAATGGTAAGTGCTTAAGAAGGTATTAAGAAATTAGTTTAATAATTAATTTATATTTTCATTGTTGGTTCTAGTTTTTTGAGTTTTACTTATTGATTCAATAGACACAACTGCTGTGGCTGAGTCAGCAGTATAAACTATGTTAATTCTAATACTTATAGAAAAGGAAAGACAATTAAATCATGTTTAATTCAAGCCAAGATAACTTCACTAATATTCATATCTAGTTAAGGTGCTATGTTTGTATTGTCAGACAGATTAAATCTAGTCCTAAAACAAAAGAAAACTGAGATCAGCTGGTATATTTTCAACAATGGAACATTTATGCAAGAGAAAGTATTTAGAAGGACTGATGTTTTCTATGACTTGCTGTACCAATGAAACATACTCAAAAAATACTAGTCAGAAAATGGTGGAAGCACTCATAGTGCCTTAGTAGTCTTTATTTTACACTTTACATTCTGATCTTGTGTACAAGCCTTCACATGCTTCCTTTAATGTGATACCTACTTTTAAATAATGTTTTTGAAGTTACACCCCCCAAGACTAAATCAAAATACTATTTTTCTGTGTATCTGGATTTAGTCTCAAAAAATGCAACAGAAAACTTTATTTTATGGGGTCAGTTTAAAGCATTTTGATCATTATGGGAAGGATGTTTCAGCAACTGCCTGAGAATTATAAGCATCTTTGTACAGCATCTTTCTCATTATTTCCTGTTCCTCTGTGGTTATCAGGTCTTCATTAAAGTTTATTAAATGCAGTGCATTACAAAAAAAGAAAATATTAGAGAAAGAGAAACCAAATGCTGTAGTAACACCTTAATAACTAATTGTATATTTCTATGTCTCAGTGAAAACAGTCTGTAACAACCAGAACTGTTTCTTGTGCTCATTTTAACTTTTGTAGTGGTTTATAAATTCTATCTGGACACCAAGCAGCAAAAAGACAGGTAAACGAAATTTAAGCTATCCATGTAGAAGCACATGAAGAAAGTGTGCAGAAGCACCAAGAAAAATTGACATAAAGAAAGAGAAGAGGTCCTCTAAAAAAAGAGCTTTTGTAAAAACTTGGCTAGACTTATTGCTGAGGCCAGCAGTGAGTTTCTGATAAAGGAATCACCCCTTCTTTTTCTTCCTTCTGAAAAAGTGAAGTTTCATCCCATCTTTATTAATTCGATAATGAGAATACATGATGTTTATGCAATTCTGATGTGTCTTAACCCAAAAATAAGTCTTATAACAGCAATGTGGATAAGGGAAAATTATAAGTCTCTGAATCCTGGTAACAGCAAGATGGGATTGATTTATGCCAACCTGATTCAGAGTTGCCAAGGGTTTTACAAGATCTGTCTTTCTGACCCTTCTATTATTCTGTACTTTAAAAACATTTCCTGCTTTTTTTGTGCAGCTCTTGTGCATTTNAGCAGTTGTCTGAAGTGAGAAATCCTTTATCAGCCTGAATCTTGTCACTGAAAATGTTTCTTGACGTAGGCTCCAAAATTTCACTCTGGTGAAGTACAAAGCACTTTAACTACTCTAGTTCAGTACATGCAGAAGATGGCAACCTATTAGACCTGGTAGTAACTGGTTTAATATATATACTGAAGTATATTTTTTTTGTTCTTGTTGAATAGTCTGCTACAATACCAAGTATTGAAAAATGCCTACTCTGTTGCCCACTGCTTTCTTAAGCTGAAAAATCAATGATAGCATGTCGAAAAATCAATTTTTGGAGCATATTCTTCTACTTCGAGTTTCTTTCTCTCTTATGCATGTATTTCCTCTGGTTGCCATTAAAACTCCCAAAACCAAAGATGTTTAGTGTTTATCATTTGTGACAGGAGAGACAAAACAAAAGCAAAGTCCTGAACTAATTCTGGCTACAAAGCTCTTGGGTATTTGGGCCGTGAATTGTCAGGAGGAATTGGTTGTATGATCTTGGCATTTGTTGAGCAATTGATAGCTGTCTGAAATTTTAAGTAACTGAGTATGTATAAGCTTCCTGACAAGGCTGCTATTCAGTGACAAGGTTTTCAGTGACAATTTCAGACACTTCATGTAGACTGGAATTATGTTTTCTTGAGTCAGCAAGACTGAAGAATCACTTTACCAGGGCAGTGCTCATTCCAAGCTTTAGTTCCTGGACTTTGGCTCAAACACTTCAGGAAACCTTTTAATGAAGGCTACTAAGTAACAGGGCAACTTGTATTTCTGTCTGGTTCCTATTGTAATTTTGGGAGATTTATTCACATGGTATTAAATCACTGTAAGATTATATCCCAAAAATGCTCCAGCCATGAAAGCTATCTCAAGAAAAACCTCTGTCGTGTGACAAGCCCCTCTAGGATTATCAGTTATTTTGACTTCACACCCACTGATTTTTACAGAACAATTTTTAATAAAATTTTGCTTGAATGAGCTCAAACAGTGGAAGCATCAACTTGCTCCATATAGTCCACTCAATAAATATGTCTGAGCTTAATTATAACCTGATCTATACACGACTAAATGTCATTGAACCAAAAGATCTCTTTTGGGAATTCATTAAGATCCGTAACTTAGTGAAAAGGTTGAATTAATATGTTTAAGAAATAAAATAATCTAAGGTAACCCTTTGATTTCCCAGCCGAAGATTATGCTGAAACTTTTGACCAACATTTTTAATAGCAATCTCTAAAACTGGAGAACTATCATGACTGCTGAGACATATAGTTAGAAGGTAATGGCATTTGGATTCTATTCTGAGCTCTGACATCATCATTTGCTTGATGATTTTAGAGAAGATATTTGAGCTTCAAGTTTTGAAAATACTCTAATAGTTTTGTTAAACCTTAGGTACTAAGTTAAAATTTATATGCTTATTTTATTTTTAGAAGAATTCCACTGATTTCCTTAAGTGTTGTGTGGGTTCTCAAATCAACCTCAACAAATATGCCTGTGGTTTTTTGAGGAATATCCCAACACTACCCTCAAAATCAATTTCTCTGACTGACCAGGCAGTAGATTTGGTAGCATGACTCATGGTTCAGCTAGAGACCAGTGTCTGGAGTGAAGAGGACTTTGTGTGAAAAAACAGCCAGAAATGTCATGTGGAATTTGGTGGCTTGGTACACTGCCATGGTAAGTGTAGGCTGCCTACAATGGGCTTTTCTAGAGGCAATAATGAAGGCTGTCTGTGAAGTCCTTGTGTTTTCATATGGCAGATAGTCTGGAAATCTGTTACCCATCTCGCAGGTGCTAAGACTGCATAGGCAAGGAGACTGAGGTTGGAGACATGTTAAATCCAAAATCAATGTCTTTAGTATTTGCAGTCTATATCTATTTCATGTCTCACTTTTCTTACTCATCAAATAAGAATTATTCTGAACTCAGGAGGGCATAAAGAGCTTAAATGCAATAATGCTCTTACTTCAATATAAATAGGCTTGTTTTCACTCCTGA
>WEIT01038579.1:0-10856 GCA_013389985.1 Dryoscopus gambensis | reverse complement strand
AACTCAGTGTTTTGTGAGAGATCAAGACTGTGACCATCACTTCAACCAAGCAACAATCAAGTCTCACTGCTGGATCCACAGGTGGCCATATCTATCCTCTCTACTCTTATCTTTCTTCCCTTCTTTTCCTAGTATATTTTCTTAAGCGATATCCTTATACNACACACACACACATACATATAAACACTGTTCATTGAGTGTT
Organism: Dryoscopus gambensis; assembly: GCA_013389985.1. Classification (NCBI taxonomy): domain Eukaryota; kingdom Metazoa; phylum Chordata; class Aves; order Passeriformes; family Malaconotidae; genus Dryoscopus; species Dryoscopus gambensis. Next base: position 10,654 of record WEIT01038579.1, on the reverse strand, counting down.
CTTTCACTCTAATCCACCCCAAGGGATCTATTAACAAGAACCTCAGCTACCCTCGCCTTCAGGGGTGCATTGTACCATATTACAAGGCAGCAAATTAAGCAATCATTCAGACATCATATTTCTGTCACCAGTGAATTTATAACATCTTTAGCTAGTATCCAACAGTCCTGGAATGGATCAAGAATTTAAGAACTGCATGAATATCTGAAATTGAATATTGTATGAAGTAAACTAAATTCAGCCAATTACCACTGAATTTACAAATATGTCATTCTTAACTCTTCTTTGACTCATATTTTTACAATTATTTGTTCCCAACATTGAAAAATATTGGCTTTTCTATCTGAATAAAGGTCCTAAAATACAAGAGAAAAAAAAAATCTTGATTAAACTTAAAACACCCTTACATAGTTGAGATTCTTTAGAAAGCTGTTCAAGTATCATGAGGAATTTCACATCTTTCTCATGGACCTTTTTCTGATGTTTTAGAATGGTATCACTGAATACTCACTTTGCTCTGGGTAAAGTCAAGTCATGGACATAACAGCTTGAGTTATGATTAGTTCACTGGAGTGTTGGATGGTCTAAGGGTGCAATTCAAATTTTCACATCTGTAAAGGAAGGCATTTATGCAAAAAACCCCTCTAAATAAAGAGAAAACCTGTATCAACTGCTAGAGGAGGAGACAAGGCTTATAACCTTTCCCACGAGCCAGTCATTATTTACAGTTAGCCATGGGGTACATTTGGCAAAGCTCCCTGGGTCTCCATTTTCATTTTGTAGTGCATACAAACAGCCTTTTAATGACTTCCTCTGAAGCCACTGTAACACAGGTTTAGCTGTAATGTAAAAAGAAATCGTGCATGTACAACACAATAGATTAATCATTAGAACTCTGTATCATGCTATAGAAGTTATGTCTTTCTCTTTGCTCTGCATTGTAAACGTAAGTATAGTAAAAAGACTGTTCATTATGTGACATTATAATACTTTCAAGATTTCTTTGGAAAATCTATTCAATTATTTCCAGTGGCAAGAAGGAATGAAGTGCTAGTGTTAGTACTTTAAACTAATAGTTAAAATAAAGAAAGCACAGATATTAAGATGCCACACTAACCATACATGGCTGGTTATGAGTTTCTCTTACTAATGTGGTGTTTCACTTAAAAATGCCTTTTAACATTGAAAAAACTCCAAAACTCTCCATGATGAATTTTCTTTCTTAGATTCTTAACCACAAGGAGGGGGATTCATCCAGTATAACTTTGCTGCATAGCTAGTGCATTATCTTATACATACAGAAAGAGAAGTACTTGTAGAATCACTGATTTCTGATATTCTAGACCTTTCTTTAAGATAATTGTCTAGTCTATAGAGAGAGTGCACAGACTCCCACTGAAATTATTGTCTCATCTGATTTTAGATGTCTGTAGTTCTCTATGTGAGCTAGTCACATATCTGGTGGTGATCCTGTGAATCCGAACACTTAGGGAGACACTTAAATCTAGGTGTCATGACCTGGAACTGAATTCTAGCAGGAGATCATATTTACATTGCTAAACCACAGACAATTAAGGAGAGAGAGCATAATGAGAGATCAAAAATGAAAGAGAGAACAGAGAATCAATCTGAAGCTTCCTCATTAACTACGACATTATGTGCAGGCTTGAACTTTAGTAGTTTAGACTTTCTCTCTTACCAAGAGAAGAAGTTTCTCTCAAAAAGAGAGGACTCATAAGAAGACTTCTGATGATATTCTGCAAGGATTGGACTAGACCATATGCTGTTCAATTTCCTTATCAAATTTTTGAAAGTAAACTTTAACTCACTACTAACATAAACATGTTTTGTGATCATGGCAGCAGAATATTTTAGAATCTTTTTGATTAGATTAATAACTGCAGCATATGAAAAAAGAGAACACTGAAATGCTGCAAGGTATAGCCAGACTGTATTTAGAAACCAGGAAAGAAATTAAGGATACCAGATGACCATATCTGGAAACTGGTGATGAATGAAGAATGGAGTCTCTGTTCCCAATATGATGATGTGGTAGAATAGAGAAGACAGACTTTTAAGTGTTAGAAAAGAGGCTTAAAAGGGAAGATGTATAAAAATTATTTTATCTGACTGCAGTATTTTTCTGATACTAGAAGACTGTGAATTTCTAGTTTTCTCAGTTGTAATGTAAATTTAAAAAACTGAAGAAAAATAAAAAAAATTCATGAAACGCTTTAAAAATTTGGATACTCTTGAGACTTAAATAGCTTGATTTTACAATGTATCAAAAAGAAGATGGAATTATTATTCTTTTACAATTTTTGTGTAATAATCTTCATAGATGGAAAATGTCAGTTACGATATTTATAAAGCCATAATAAGAACCAGTGACTGGATCATGAAAATAGACACATTTGAATTTGGAAATTAAATTATCCTCTTTAACTGAAAAGGTAATTAAGCTCTGGAACCAACTGTCAAATGAATTGGTAGAGTATCCATCTCTTAGTATCTTGGGTTTGAGAATGAGTGATATACAGAACGATATGCTTTACTCAAATGCAAGTTAACCTGTAATTACGGCATAAATCATTGGACCCTATAGAAAGATAACTGGAAGAAATGCAGTACCAACCAAAAATAAGAGGTCACAGTAGTTATCTAATTGTCTCTCCTGGCCTTAATTTCTATGAAACTGTTAAATATTGTAATGGGTCAGATTCCCAGCTGTCAAAAATTGGAAATACAGCTCCTGATTTGAGCTGTTTCTGGAATATTAATAAAATAATTTTTTCTCTTTTTAAATACACTGAGTATATTACTACAGCTACCATTAATAAGGAGTTCACTGGAAATCTCTTCAGGTTTTGAGTGTAATGATAAATTTGTTTTCAAATAAAGTTAATGTGCTGATGCAGCATTTGGTTTTGCTTCCAGTCAGTGAAACAAGGGATACTATACTTTTGCAACATTCTTACACATAAGTAGCACTGACAAGATACGTCATGAAGTGTCTGCCTCAAATCTACTTGTTTCTGTCTTTTTCTAAAATACCTGCTTGAATAGAACCTGTCTGACTAAATGTATTTAACATTAGTCACTAAAATTAGAGGAAGTGAAACTGAATGAGACCATGTCATTAAGTCAAATGATACCAGCTCTAGTCTCTCTGAAATTTTTCACATGATGCTTGTAATCTGTGCCCATATCCTTAACTGTTTTTTAAAAATTTAAATGCACGGGAGACAAATGTGAAAGTCAAAGGTCTCTGTCTTATTTCAGTAACAGAGTTAAATTAATGTTGCATAAGAAGGAATACTGACTTTATAGCCAGAGCAGGAACCAAGTGGGTTTAGTGGGTTTTAATTCACGTCTCACTCGCACTGTGGTCTTGGTATCTAATCATAATGCTGCAGAGAAGCAAGAGTTTGGTTCCAGTGATATGGAGGTTCAAGGAAGTTTTATGTAACTTGATCTAAAAGAAGCAGCTATGTATTCAATTTCTTAATAAAGGATCTGTCTCAACTCTGAGATGTAAATTGAAGATTTTAAAGATTAAATTACTTTTTCATAACCTGCAGAGCTGTGCATAAAGTGTGGCAGACTCTAATGGAAGCTCTGTACATTGTAGGGACTCTAGAGGGTCATCCCGCTCCAGCAAAGGAAAATACACAAAAACTAAAACGGGACCAGGTTATATAAATGACTGAACTCCTTCACTGTGAGGATGAAAATCATATTTTTGTCACCCAGCATACTCACCTTATACTGAGCTCAAATTCCGATCTGTTTTCAAGTATAGACCTACTTCCCATTTGCCTTAGATACAAATTTGAGGATAACCAGTTTGGGTTTCCAGTGTCTTTTAGCATGGGATCAAGAGACTATCTTTTTACAGTGGGGATGAACCACGTATTTGATGCTTATTTTAGCCACCACCTGCATCCACTTCCCTCCAAGAAGGCTGTCAGTGTTGGCTATGGTGAGAACAGTAGGGATCTGAAGGCTTCCTGACTGGACTGCTTCAGACTGGGGTGGACCCGGCAGCTGAAGGTAGTTGCAACCCATGGGAAGAACTTGGTATGTCAGACTGTTAGGGAATGCAACCAGTGTTGGATCTGCTACAGGGTGAATATCACACAACTGATGTCTTCTTTTAAAGTAGTATAAAAAAGTGCTCTGATGTATTTATGTCAGGAGAGAACTAGATGGAAAAATAATCAGATTCATTTGTCTTAAATCAAAGCCAATCAACTTTGTAACGTGTAAAGCTATGTTGAAATGCATTTTGAGAGGATCCAAAACTTAAAACACTTTCTGTTCTTCACAGGCATTTTGGGAGAAAGATATATGTAGGAGTTTCATGTAGTATTTAAGGAAGAATCAAGGTCTGTTCACCTTCGCGGGTTTCAAAAATTGTGGATTTCTTGATGTTAAAGTGAAATGTGTGAGGTATAAGCAAACCAAAATGGAATGATAATTCTGAAGCAAATCTCACTTCAGTTGAAATTATCTACTTTGTCAGAATTCTGACTGAGACCACTTCTACTATAAGAATAATTGATGGATTACGTAAAAGAAATTGTTGACCTTATTCCACTTTCTATTAAAAATACACACAAAACTCTGCCAAGCCATCATCTTTGTAGGCACTTTCAAAGATAAGGTCAAGAGCTGAAAGTGAAAAGGGATTGAATCACCCAAAGCAAATATAAATAGGCATATGCTCAGACAAGTGGCAAACAATTTTATAGAGCAACTTGCCTGAAGCAAAAAAATATCCTAGGAAAACTAGTCTTCCAGATCTCAGTCAAGAGCAGTGAAAATTTTTTATCTAGTCTGGAATGGAGGTGGAATTGTATGCTGTTTCCTTAGCAAAGATTTAAGTTACTGTCAGCAAGATAGAAATGTTACACTTCTGTCATTTTCTTCAAAGGAAACTGGGTTTTTGAACTATATTTGAAATATAAGTTGTGGGTTAAAAACAATAAAAACTATAGGGAAGAAGCTCTTGGCCACTGCTGAGAAGGGCCCTGAACAAATCAGCTAAGCAGAAATAAGATGTATTTCTATAGTTAACATTATTTGTGAGGCAACAACAAGCTTTTAAAGTCTGTTGAGAAGAATGTTACATGACGGCAAGCGCTGCATGTTGTGTGTAGTCAGCAAAGGAACTGAATAATGAAATACTCCATATCTTTTGAATGATAACCCTCAGATAGGCTAAGGAAGTAGGTGATACAAATGCTCAGAGTCCAATTTTCACCTTAGGAGTAATGTCTACTTTTCAATGCTTGTTTTTATTCTATTTGGTCCCTGAAAAACAAACAAAAAAAAGACAACAAAAAGCCACCCCCCAAACCCTCCCAGAACGTTAAAGATTACCTTAGCCATTTAAAAACAAGAGCAGCATTATTTTCTGAAAAGGAACATAAATTATCATATCAACTGTAACATATACATAAATAAGAATAATTCCATTCTGCGTAAATCTGATATAGGAAACCGCAAAAGCCTTTGTTTTGACCTTATCAAAGTTCTTCCTTTCCCTAAAGTGTTTTACTGCCATAAAAATTTATTGACATATTCTTGCACAAAATGTAGATTTTGACAAAACTGGCTTTTTTTCTAGGTGAAAGGAAAGGTCAAAGGATGATTTTGTACAGTGCTAGTGAGGAGTACTGTGCCTTGTATACAGCGCATGGATCTTCAGGTACTCAGTGCCATATGATTACAAGGAATCTTGGATACAACAAAGTGCTTCCCACTGTAAGTAAAAATCAGGTTCATGACCAGCTGAGGAATCTGAACGAACATAAGTCATTGTGAGATGCATCCCAGAATCCTAAGGGAATTGGCTGTATGTAGTTGCCAAATCACTCTCCATGATATTTGAAGAGCTAGGTCAGTCAGGCATAGCCCTTGCTGAGAAGGGGCTGGTGGATAATGGTGGATGGGGGTGGTGGTGGATGAGAGGCTGGACATGACCTGGCAATGTGCACTTGCAGCCTGAAAAGCCAGTTGTGTCCTGGGCTGTATCCAAAGCACCATGGCCAGCAGGGCGAGGGAGGGGATTCTGTCCCTCTGCTCTGCTCTGGTGACAACTCACCTGCGGTGCTGCATCCAGCTCTGGGGTCCCCAGCACAAGAAGGACATCAACCTGTTGGACTGAGTCCAGAGGAGGCCACCAAGATGATTAGAAGGATGGAGCACCTTTGCTGTGACGAAAGGTTGAGAGAATTGGGATTGTTTGGCCTGGAGAAAGGAAGGCTTAAGGGTGACCTAATTGCAGCCTTCCAGTACCTGAAGGGAGCTTGTAAGAAAGATGGAGAGAGACTTTGTCCAAGAGCAGGTAGTGACAGGACAACAGGGAATGGCTTCAAACTGAAGGAGAATAGGTTTAAATTATATGTAAGGAAGAGATTCTTTACTGTGAGTGTGGAGAGGCACTAGAACATGTTTCCCAAAGGAGCTGTGGATGCCCCATCCCTGGAAGAGTTCAAGGCCAGGCTGGATGGGGCTTTGAGCAATCTGGTCGAGTGGAAGGTGTCCCTGCCCACAGCAGGGGGATTGGAACTATAAGATTTTTAAGATGTTCTCCAACCCAAGCCATTCTGGGATCCTATGATATAAAAGGATCTTAGTATCCTTTGCTGCTGTATGGCCTACTCATTTGGGGGCAGGACAGAGGGCAGTGGAGCCACAGCTTTATGTTTTTAATCCATTCTTTCCACCTTTCTTGCTGCAACTGTTGATATTAATGTGACTCAGATGCTTCATCCTGAATCTTTGCCTTTCTTTCAAAGGAATGGCACTAACATCTTGGGATTTTTATTCTGTAAAATATTACGGTTGGAAAAGTTTTCCTTCCTACTTTGGGCTGTAGAATATATTTGCCCAACTATATCCAGCCACATGGAGTCACCTAATTTTTGTGTACAGCCACACTATTTTTTTTCAATGGTAGGGCATTAGCCTCATTGCAATAAAATATTTCTTCTTTCTTTTTCACTTAATAATAAATGAACTTTGAATGCTTAGAATCACTTATCCATTTAGTACTCCCCCAATCCTTGTCTCAAATCAAACCTAGTTGACAATGAGTTGGTGTTTTCTTATGTATTATTGCTAAAAATATCAGAGAGCATAGGGTCCAAAACCAAATCCTGAACAATTCACTGTGAGTACATACATGAAATACTGGTTTGCAATTGCATTTTCTCATGAATTATAATAGCTAGCACAGATTTAATATACTTACATTTTGTATTGGCTTATATATTGTGTGGGACTAAGTAAAATTGCAGAAATACCTAAACATATTAGCACAATACTGTGACATTTATGATTTATTTTGCTTTTCAAAATTGGATTCTCTTAATAGCTGAACAGATAGTTTCTGGTTTGGGCGTGTAACTCATGATTATTATTCAAATATATTGTTCTATTATCTGAACTAAATAAAATAAGAGGTTCCCATCAGGACAAAACACATCCTCAGGAGTTTTCTGAGTCTTCATTCTTAATGCCAAAATATGTTGAGGAACTAGACTGCCTAAATTTTTGTAACAGAATCACTTCCATTTACCCCCTCCCTACTCACAGTGACAGGACACACTGTGAACTAAATAGATCTAAATAGTGATGCATTCGCAATGAAAACTGGTAAATAATTGCAGAGCACTGATGCTATTATCTCTTATACAATACTAGCAATAGCTTTCAGCTTCACGGCATTTTTTCTGAGCAAAAGGCTTTGTGTTTTCCAGAAAGTGGTATGGGGTTTTTTGAGATATAATTATGTCTCATCATTCAGTGTTTCAGGGAGAAAACTATAGCATACTAAAATCTGAGTAGTATCTCTGTAGCCTTTATCGTATTAGTTCTGTTGAATTATTTCTCTTACATTTTGCCAAGGAAATACATTATCATTTGATATCTCATATGAGAGTAATGGAGAAGGAAGAAAGTCTTTTAGTATTTTAAAAGTATTTGGATAACCAAATAGTATTTTAAAAATTAGGTAAATTTTGGGAAGTATTGGGTAACCAGTAAGAGATTGAGAAAGAGATGATACTGGTCTGTAACGATACTTACAAATAATTAAAATAATACTTTTTAATAGCACTTTTTTCCTTATGGATACAGTCTCTCACTCTTTCCAATATCACACATAAAGAACTACTTTTCATTTTGTTCTGGAAATAATTTAATATTTGTAAAGGGCCACAGGGCAACCAGATAAACCAGATAAACCAGATAAACCAAGTAAAGGATTGGCTACTTCTTTAGCAGCCTACAGGATGCAAAGAGCTTTTCAGGAAGAACAACAATACTATCAGACATTTTTCTTTCTCAGGATGGTCACTTAGCAGAAATGCAAATTTTCCCACAGACTTCTGGAAGTCCTTAATTGAGAAGTTTTACTTTTTACTATAATTGGTGGAAATTTTGCACACCTAATTAACTGACCAATTGCATCACTGAATCGAATTTGGAAAAGATTAAGTTAGTTGACACTTTTTCATTCTGATCACTCATTTTCTGTAATGCGTGGTTTTCTTCTTGCTGTTTTAAATGTTGAAAAAGTTATTAATGAGTAGTGTTACATTGATCAGCTCTGGAAATGAGATTCCCCTATCTCAGATTCTTGTGTTGTTGGGCCTTACTCTGCAGGTCATGTGCAGTGTGGAATTAGTCCAAACATGGACATGCACAGGAAGCACAGAGCACTTCTAAAGAGTGACATCAAACCAAGTTGACAGTTGGTTTCTTTAACGTATATTCAGTAGCTTTTCTACTGGGTATTAGTTGTACAAATATATCAAATAGTAACTTATACAGGAGCGTCACCACAGTATTTCTTCACTCATAAGCCCCTATGATTCATGGCACCTACAAAAAGAAGCTAAGGAATCATAAATTTCTAGCTGGGATTTGAGCCAAGGCAAAAACAGAAGGCTTAGCTGATGAGTATAAGGATTTAGGATTCTTGTCCTACGATAATTAATTATGAGTTTCTTTTAGTTCAGCAGGCAGTGGATCAGGACCTGTCAGACAGAAGGGAATTATTTTAACTCTGCCAGTCATTGCAGAATCTTAACAAGGAGTTTTCACAATAAAGAAAAAGCTTTGATTATCCTTCAAGAGAAAAGCATCACAGACCAAGAATAGCTGTTTGCCTGTTATCTTCCCTGTGCCAACTTCTAACAGGAAAGCACTGTATTTTTTTATAAAGAAATTTGTGGCTTAAGTTACTTTAAATCATTTACTTCTACTGCCTTCAGACTTACCATGAATGAAGACAAAAAACAGAATAAGCAGAGAAAAATGATTGATGGAACTAATGAAGTTTATCTTCTTATAAATTTGTGTCCTGAAGTTAGATTTTCTGAAAATATGTGAGCTCTGGAGTAAAGCTTGTGCTATGTGTGAAATGTTCATAAACGTGTTTTCTGGTGTGGATCCTGTGGTTTCCACTAAGAACCCTGGAAGTGTTCAAGGCCATGTTGGATGAGGTTTTGAGCAGCCTGCTCTAGTGAAAATTGTCCCTGCCCATGGCAGAGGGGTTGGAACTGGATGATCTGTAAGGTCCCTCCCAAACCAAACCATTCTATGATATCAACAGCCAAATTCAGATAAACTGTCATATAATTTCAGATCATAATATTTCTAGTTAATCAAAAGTGCCTGTATTGCAAAATATGCTTCCTTGAAATAAATCCTACTAGATAGTAACAGAATTGGGCTTAGATCAGTGCCATGTGTCTGATTTATGGACCAGATGCTAAGATAATAAGACAGGGAAGTAAACATATCTGTCAAAAATTATAAAGCCTTTTCTATGCTATTGATATTTTTTCAATATGTTTTGAAAATAAAATAGTTCATAATGGTGATGCTAGAAAGCACTCCTTTCATTCTAACAAAAGGCATTTAGAAAAGATAGGCAAAAATTGTACCACTGTTCTTGGCAACCCACCATTCCACATGTATTCTGAAGCAGATTTAATTTAAATTAAATAGAAATAAAAATTATTTACCATTGCACCCTAATGACTGTAATTTTCACGCAAGCTGTTACTTACAGACACAGTATGCTGCACCCTGTAATAATATCTTTCCTGTTTTTCTGTCTAGAGGAAAGTCTTGCTGCATACATTTTTAATCACTAGACAGAAAACTCTGGACTCCAGTGGAAAGGTTAATACAAAAGTAAAACAGAAAATTTTTTTCTGTTATGGTGGAGTTTATATCTTTTCAACTGGCTCATCCACCAATACTTCCATTTAACAAAATGATACTACCCTGTGTTCTCTTACCCAAGGGTACTTAATTCCATCAGGATATCTGTATTAACCATTTAACTCACCAAACAGTTATTATCCTGCTCATGTAGTGTTGTAGCCAAATACCTCCATTATAACTTCAAGGAGCTAAACTCTTCAGTGCCAGATGGTTTACAAATTGGTCTCATCACAGAGTAACGGATGTCGTCACACTCACAATTTGTTAGTATTGCAAATCCCCCTCCTCCTGTGAACTTAGTATGACAGAGTTCTCTAATTTAATCGCCAATTTAGCAATTGATATGTATTAAAACCTATTATCAAATAAAAATTTACTAATTAGCGGAATATTAGCATTTCCCCAT
>WEIT01038576.1:18552-53080 GCA_013389985.1 Dryoscopus gambensis | reverse complement strand
ATTTTTGTGCTGATAACATTTGTATTACTCCTAGCTGGTAGTTATCATAAGCTTTACTATACGCAGGGCATCCGAGAAATTGCTGGTTGCTGGCTGTGTCCACTAGATAATGGATCTGCGTGCATTTTCAGTGATGCAGAAAACTGAGGAGATTCTGTCTAGCTCTAAAAAANAAGAAGCTGATGAAGCAAAAGAGAAGATCCTGGATTACACTGAGAAGCTCAGCAAGGTGGCAGCAGACAAAGATAGCAGTGACCAGAAGTTATTTGCTGAACTGGATGACCTGACAAGAACAAAGCAGTTCCTGGAGGAACGTTTGATAGAGCTTATCAGGTTGGCATCATAATAAACAGCAAGCAGAAATTAAAATCCTTGCTTAGGATGTTCAGGGATACTGCTTAGGTCATCCAGACTTGTATTCCTGAATTGAAGATACAAGTAATTGCCAAGTTCATTAGCAGTTGAAATTTTGGATTTCCATAATACAGTCAAAAAATATGACACTCAATAGTTATCTCCTTATTTTGCTGTCTGTTTTAAAAAACATGTAGTTATCTGCATGGCATGTGTTTTTCTCCCTGTCTTTGCAGAAGCTTCAGTAGGTTTTTTGATCTATCTTTATTTCTGAAAGCTCCTCAGAAGTTTAGAGCAAAGGAATTTTTACTGTAAAGCTTTCACCAGCATTCCAGTTGAGGTTGGTTAACAGTAAACCAGCATTGACAACTTCTATGTGTTTTTCTTTATTTTAACTGTGTCACTGCAGAGATAAGGATGCTTTGTGGCAAAAATCCGATGCTCTGGAGTTCCAGCAGAAGCTTAGTGCAGAGCAGAGGTGGCAGGGGGACACAGAAGTTAATCACTGTCTGGACTGCCAGAGAGAGTTCTCATGGATGGTGCGCCGACACCACTGCAGGTCAGTTGTTGAACTGTATTGCACTGTTCAAAAGTAAAACTCAGTGTGGTCATCTGCATAGAGGAAATATTTTTTAATTCACAGTTCAGTGATCAAAATCATTGATACATGACATTGTGGAGGCTGAAAGAACACATGAGATTACAAGGGGATAAGACATTATTGGAAAGATCCCTTGACATGTATTAACGCAAAGATCTGGATGCAACTCTGACTTGTCTGTTAATTTTTCATTTCTGGAAACAAAGATAAACACACCAGTATAGTGTGTTTCTTTGAAGGACTGCGCACTGCTCTGTGCATGCTCTAAACAATATTCACCAGGATGGCTTTGCTACTGTGATGGAAGTATTCCAGAACAAATTTCAACATGCAGTGCAATTGTTTACTTACACTATGTATGTTCAGAGATAATTAACTATTGCAGAGTAATCTTCTTTTAAAAAGTGGATATTAAATTATTTCCCCTACAGTTAGTATTAGTTATCCGATTAGATTTATTAAAATGGATTTAAATGGATACATTTCAGAGTCCTAATGATATGTTTGGTTTGGCTCTTTACTTTTCCTTGTCCTCATGACCTGATTTATCATGCAAGGAAAGAAGGAAGCACTGGAACTGTTTCCATTTCACTTGAATGTAAACAACATTCTATAGGAATTAGTGAATGGTGAAGTCATTTTGGGTAACAACTTCCAAATGACTCATTTCTGCTAAGGTCTCCAAAAGCTGCTCATATCTTCACCCAGTAATGATTTAAATGATTACGAAAAACAAAACCATTAAAATTTAATGAGTAGCGGTCATCCCTACTAGGTACTTTTCTTCGTGAAAATCTCAACATGCTCATTAAAAAGTAGTTGACAAGTTTAATAATGAGAGACTTCAGAGTGGAGAGGGCAGGAGGGATGAATGTAAATTTATGTGTCCAATACTNACAAAGCAGAGACATATGGATGTGTTCTTACAATCAAATCAAGTTTTGTTTTACCTATGAGATTTGGCCTGTGTAATAATATTAAGGACATTTCCTTACTATGTACTTAATATAAATATTATTTATTTGTATTGCATATTTGTTGGCACTTGATCTTTTTATGTCTTTAAATGTGGGGGTTTTTGTATTTTTATTTTTTCTGTGTTCCCTGTTTAGTAAGGTAGCAAGGCGTGAATGTGAATTTCTGTCCTGTGCTTGTCATGAAGACTTGCTTCACTTCAGAAAGGAGCACAGTCTGTTATGAGTTCTGCCAATGGGTGTAGCTTTCATGCTTTTGCAGAAAACAAGACCATTATGAGAGAGCCCCAAACTCTGTCATATAGATGTTCCAGCTGTGTGTGGTACTTTTCTAACACCTTTGGTTTTGAATCATTTCTAGAATGTGTGGCCGTATTTTCTGCTACTACTGCTGCAACAACTACATGGTGACAAAACCTGGCGGAAAAAAGGAGCGTTGCTGCAGAGCCTGCTTTAATAAGCCTAGAGTCATTGTGGACAGTACAGATGACTCTGGTTCCAGTGCCAATCAGGAAGGATCACCAGCTTCAGTGGAGTCGCCTGTGTCACCATCTGAGAGGGCTTTTGGTTAGTTTATTGTTTGCATGCTGTGGAGAAATAAGTAGAGTTCTTCAGCAGTCTCCAAGAAACCACATGGTCACATCCTGCTCCAATGACCTGCAGGAGGTCATGGAGTGTTTTCAGGGTGGGACTGATCCTGTCTTTGAATTTGATTGGTATTGAGAGAGATGTTCATGTATATTAAATGAGTGTCAGTCAGCCCAAGGTTTTCCATTAGTTCTAATAGTTACCTAATGCTTCTGTAAATGTAGAGGAATGGCCCAGGCTTCCCCCTTAAAGGTTTTGCTTGTTTGTTTTCCAGACAACCAGCTAATAGTGTTTATGTTTCTTCTCATATTGTTTTCGGCACAGTTGCAAGTGAAGCCTCTAAACCACCAGATGATGCAGCATTTGATATAATCACTGATGAGGAGCTGTGCCAAGTACAGGAATCAGACTCTCTCCGCAATGAAAGTCAGATGGAAAGAGACTCTTTGGATCGAAGCGTGACAGATCTGTGAGTAAACTGCTTCTGAAAGAGGGGACTCTTTGGGATTTGCTTTAGAGTGTTCTTTCCCCCGCCCCCATTCAGTGAGAGTAGTCAACCTCTGTGTAAAGTGAAGATACCTCTATTCCCAGGCCACATGTTCAGTAGACCAGCAGAAGATAATTTTGGTCTATTTGCACAGTCAGCATCCAATCTAGTAAATCTAAACTGCTAATCCTCTCCCTCCGCCTGCTTCACCACAGCACAGGGGAGTAGTCCCAGCCTTGTGCTGTCATCAGGCCAGCTGTCACCATTAAAGTCAGCATTCAGGCTCTCCGTGTCTGTAGACTTCCTTACTACCTTAGAGATGACAGTTTACAGAAGAGAAAAAGAACAATTGTGTAGCTATATCTGGCAGAAGTTTGTTCTTTTCTTTCTTAAGAAAATGAGAGTGAGTGCAGATTGCAGTGATTTTTTTTACGTCTATCTACATAAATTACTAATGAAAAGGATTAAAGGCCATCTGAATATCCAAATACTTGGTTTGTAAATTACATTGTAGTATTATCATTTAATGTGTGTCCATTTCAATGCAAAATATTGTTTTCTATTGTTCAGATATTTTCAAATGTTTTAAAAAAATTCTGTTCTGTTAAATATTTTGTCTTTGAAGAAGAAAAAACAAAAGGAGTAATTTTACCTAAAGTATGTGCTTGCTGTGCTTCCAAGCAGAAAAATAGACATAATAAATCTAAGTGCTAAACTGAAAATAGTCACAGAGAAAATAGTCTGCTGCTGAGACAGCAGACCTAGACTCTTTTGCACTCAGCAGACCCATATCCGGTATAAACCACAATGACTTGCAGTTTGGCTTGAAGACAGACATTACAGATTGTAAAAAAACTTTTCAAAATTCTACATATTTGTTTCTTGGTAAACACCTTATTTGTATTCTGCCTACTTTGTATACTGTTAACACTGACATTATATTCCTGCTTATGATATGCTGGGCAGACATGAATGAACTGAGCTTCACAGTGCCCTTGTGAATTTGGTATTGCCTTTGTTTTGCAAAAGGACAATTTGTGGTGGGGCATGTTTGTTTGTTTGTTTTATGAAGAAAAAAGTAAAGTGTACTACTTTTAGTTCATGGTATCTGCAACAGGTATATTACAAGTGAATTAACTCTGGAGAAAACAACCAGGAGAACAGAAATAAGTGTGGGTCACCATTTGTTTCAATTTGAGATTGGTTTAAATTCATGTTGTCTGACAAAGTATTCAGGCAGGAGGGAAGGATTGCCACTAACAAGGGAATACTATTCTTCAAGAGCACCCATGGAACAACTTACTTGCACCATGTAAACTTTTAAAGGTTGTCCATCTTCCCTTATTGTTAGGTTATAGGCAGGAGAGCCAGGAGATAGTGCTTTACTCTCTGTTGCTTTTTGTTATCAGTTTCATGGGCAGGTGGGAGAGTCCTACTATGGTGGTACTTTGACCTTGAGGCATTCTTTGCAGAGAACACAAACACCACCTGCCCTTTCCCATGACACCTGTAATGTTTGGAAGGTCTCACTAGCCTGAGCACCGAAGAGGAGAATGGCCTTCTTGCATTGCAGATGATTTGAGCATCTGGTGTTGATTGTGGGTTTGTGTTATCGGAGAAATCTAGAAATTGATACGTGAGCCAGATGATGGTGTGGTGCTTGTGGTGCATGTTGAAGAAAAATAGCAGGCCACAGTGCTGATCGTGACAGCACACAAGTTTTTGCACTTGTTTCTGTGGTGAGGAGTAGACATGTACCCAAAGCTTGAGTGTAACTTAGCACGTGAGCAGACAGTGCAGCATGAGATACTTTGGTTGTTTGTGAGTAATGTGCCAGAGCCACTGGAATGAGTACAAGCAAAGGTTCTGCTGACCCTCTGTCCTATCTTTGACAGCAGCCCATGAGGGATGTACTGAAAATTTTCCACTGTGTTTTCTCCCACATTTCAAGGATCTGCAGTTCAGTGACTTTCTGAGCTACCGTTTCATTGCTTCAGATTTCTTGGCTATACTGGACTGAGCACCTGGAATTTCATGTAGACCTATCATCTTTATTCTTTTTCTTTCTAAAGTGTCCAGCTAAATGTGGCCTGATTTCTATGTGGAAACTTCACAGTCTCAGCATTCCAATAATGTTCTCTTTCCATGAAATTGAATATTTGGAGTAGAATTTGCTTTGATATTGTGTCTGGGGAACACACAAACGATCCAAGATTGTGGTTGCTAGATGCAGGTCTGAGGAAGGCATACAAATAAGTAAGTTTTCAGGCTAAACCTCTTTATTGAGATCTGCTGAAAATAATCCAGGCTCTTTCATTTTGCCAGAGATTTGCACCAGCTGGTGGAGCTTTAAAAATTAGGGAGATGAGCCGCCAAGAAAAGGAAGAGAAGGGAGGCTTACTGTCCAAGTAGAAGATCTGCGATTGACATGCTCTGTTGACATAGTTCTTATGACCTTACTCTGGCTGATGGCAGAGATTTTCACACTGACCATACCTGTTCTAGGTGTGAGTCCTTGCTGAACTGAAAATGCAAGTTGGTCCTCAAAGCAGCAAATTAACTTAAAGGACATTCCTGTTCCTATTTGTCCCCCTTTTGGTGCCTACTGTACTTTTACTCTATTTTTCACTTGGTCTCTTCACTTAGCTCTGCCACTGTTGTTCTTTCCTTTAAGTGACATGAAACAATTACAACAAAATTATTTCATAACAGCAAATTTTGAGAGACTGCCTTTATTGGTACCGGTCAGTTGAGAATCAATTAAAACTCACCTTGGTCATGAACTGCACAGGTGTGTGGCAAGATAAGAGAGATGATGTACTAACATAACTCTGGCTAGAAGAGAAGTAGCTCCTTCCTAAAGGTTAGGATTAAGCAGCAGTTACTTAATCCTTTCAGGTCTGTTATGTGTGTTTGGAGCAACCTGATCCAAATCTTAAAGGTCAGAAGCTGAGATGAATTGTGCAGTTGTGGTATGTTCTACTGCTTTAAGGCTCATGGGTTTTCTTTTGAAGTGTTGTATTTTTAAACTTTTATTTCTAAAGCATTCACATTTACAGATTGTGTTCTAAAACAAAGGGCCCCAGGATAAAGCAGTGCACTGTGTTTCCATTTTTATGTGTTGTAGGCATAACATGCCTGCAATAAATGTTGCAGCAGCAAAATCAAGATCATAGACAGCGGAAGAGTGAAAAAAAACCCCAAACTTGCCACTCCCCTGGCAGGAACAAAGTTTATTCACACCTTGGTAGTGGTAGAAAGAACATCTCAGCCTGTCTGCACCGTGGTTTCTTTGGTCTGGATTCTTTTTTTTTCTCTTATGATTCTTAACACTCTTTGCTGACCTAATTACAACTCACATGGCTGGGCGGGGTGTGGTGTAGCCAAAAGGGGGAAGTGAATGTGGTCCGAAGCATTCCCTGCCCAGTGCAGAACCAGCCAGGAAGGAATGGGGGCAGGAGCACCTCTTGCCACCCTATGCTGGCAAAGCCTGCATTGCGGTTGTGTGTTGAGATAGCATCTTTACACATGAAATCACAGCACATTCCTTCCTACTTTGTTTTTAAGGATATTTCACTGTGGGAGAAATAAAAGATTGTGTCGTAAGGAAAGGATTGCTTAAGCAGCTGTTTTCTAAGGGGAAAAATGGTGACATGGGCACAATACTGCCAAAAAGGGTCAGGTTCTTCTGAGCTGCAGTGCTCTGATAGGAAGGCCTAAGTATAAATGGGGAGTAAAGGAAGATCTAGAGAGTGTGGTTTGTGCAAGAGTGGTTTGAAGCAGTAAAACCGGTATTTCAGAGCTGTAACGCGAAGGACTTTGACCCTTTGGGCCACACTCAACCCTGCCTTTACCACAAGCAGCCCACAGCTGCATGAAGTCCTCCCTTTGCTCCTCTGCAACATCCCTTGTTTTCCCTATTCCAATCTCCACACCTGTTCTACTGCTTTCTGCAAGAGCTTTTGCATACTTTTCTGTCCTCTGCACACCTTTTTGCCTCCAACTGGGAAGTGAAAAGACCAGAGGTGGAAAGGGAGAACTGGTGGAACAAGGCTGGAAAATAACTAAGGAATCCACAGTTTCATGACAAGGGAACCAAGGTACCAGGAAAAACAGACTGAAAAAATGTCATGATGCAAAGAATGTCGGGAATGGCGGTGTGAGAGTTTGCATCTACAGAAACATTGCTCAGTGTTGGAGCTCATGTGTGATGTGATAGCCCTTGTGTTTACAAGGGGCCTGGTAATCTGGCAACATGAGCTCTCTTATCAGATACAAGATACAAAGATGTGTATGGGACATTCAGACCGTGAACCTGATATAAGATGAAAGGCAGATGAAAATGCTCCTTTATTACAGAAATATTAGATGAATACTAAAGGATTATGTGTAGAGACCTTGTCTCAGAGGGAAAAAAACTGAAACACCCAAAAGAACCCAACCACACATGAAACCCAGCATGAAGATTGAAATATATATGTTTTTATTCCAGGAATTCTCATTAAATGAATGGGCTGAACTAAAATATGCAATATATTTGAAACAAAAATCATAAAAGCTTTCATTAACAAACACCATTCATAGAAAACCAGCAGGCCAGAGGTTTGGGAGTCAGGAAATTCAAATTACCTTAATGTCATGAAAAGTGGAGTTTTATTTCATAGTTTTTTATACTTTCTGAAGATCTTCTGCCCCGTTAACTCAGTTACCAGCTTGGATTGAAAAAGCAGGAAGCAATGAAGTATCATCATGAAAATAGGTTGGTCTAAAGCTGATCACAGTGTTTTTACTAATGATATTGTATTTCCTCTTTCACTCAGGCTCCCTATATCAGTATTTGCAAACACAACAAAACAAAAAGGAAAAAAAGAAGCTGTAAAATAGTTGCCAGATTTTCTAGGCAGTTTTGTAGTGGCTACATGCTTGTGGCATCTGCAGTATATGAAGCAGTAAAAGGTTTAGAGTCATCCTCTTCGGTGGTTTGCCACTGTTGAGCTGTAACTTGCTCTTTGGCACATCTCGGTTTTTTAATAATTTTCTGTTAGTACTTCCTGATTTTCATTCCTGTGAAGAAATATAAGGTTAAGACACTCATAAAAATAAGCAAGAGCTTTTGTTATGACAATTGCCTTTTCAAAGCTGCTGTTCAATTTAAAGCTCCAGTCTATGATCTTTATCAATCTGAAGAAAGTATAGGGTATCCGGGTAAGAATAAACAGTTGAGGACTTCCAGTACACAGTAAGGTTCTAATAATTAGTGAGTAGCAGATGATCATGGCTAGTGTGGGAATAGAATAAGCAAGGGTCACTTGGATCACTTCAAGAACCAGTCCTGTGCTATGGTTTGGGTATTCTTCCTGACATATTTCCTTACCAAAATTAACACCTCCCAAAAAACAGTGTGATGCAGCAAATGCTTGTGAGATCACCCAGATCAAGACAGAGATTCATTTGCCCCATGTCATTTGTTTGGTTTAACAAGTGTGCTTTGGTGGCAAAAGTAACAGCAATAAGCTGGTCAAAGGTGATAGACATTAGAGTTAACACTGAAGTGTATACAAGCCCCATATAATATGACATGCCATGATGCCTAAAGTCCACTCCTGAGCAGCCAAAAGTGCCCAGAGTGGCAGCATCCAAAGAAAAACCCAGTCAGCTATAGCCATGTTCAGCAAAAGTAGTCAGTTTCTGTCAGCGTCTTCAGTTTCATGTAGAAAACTAGTATGACCACTGCATTTCCTGCTATGCCAAGGATGAAAGCAACAAAATACATACATGGCAAGGAAGACTCCTATAAATATGAAAATTCTCATTTCTGTTTCCACAGGGATCAATGATGGAGAAGTTATAATAAAAGTTAGCAGTATCTGTAGTTGCCATGTTGCCTTCTTTTTAAAGGCAGCCTGGATGGAGACATATTGAGATTTTTTTACTCAGCAAATAATTAAATCCTGATGCATCCAGGAGACAGACAAAATCCTAAGTGCTAACAGATAAGAGCTGTAGTAAAGCATCCATGACAGACAAAAGCAAATCTATTTATTTGCTGAAGAGGATTGTCTTGACAGTCAAGACCCAAACACAACAGCTGGTGGATTTGAATACATCATCTGTTACCAGATTTATACTGTGGGGACTCAAAAGCATACTCAACAGACAATTACAGAGGCTTCTGAAAACAGCATAAGGATTAAGCTTTTGAATACATTAGTGGTTTAGTGCTCAGATTGAGGGTTCCTGGGGAAACCCATGAAAGAAAGAAAATTTGTTTTGCCAAATTTGGCATTTAGGCTCAGGTTGCAGACTCTGAGCATCAGAGTTGTTTGGCTTGGGTTGGACCTGTCCCAAAAGGCAGGGTTTGAGTCTCAATGAGTACTTCAGAACTTATGGTTCTGTTAAGCCTCATCTTGCTCTTTAGGTGTCAGGCAGCACTTCTTCCTCCTCTCAAGTGACTTACTGGAAACACGGAGGATTTTCATTAATATACTACATTTGTATTAGTCTCAGAGGCAGGAGTGACCAATTCTGTCAGCCCCTTTCCTCACACTCCCTCTCAAGAGTTGATGGGGTTTTGCAGTGTCAGCTCTCCAAGTTAAGGAGAGGCTTAACTCCTTAAACCTCTCCTTAACCCAACAGCCCTGCAGTCAGGGCTGTTGCCAGCACATAAAAGTAACAGCCCTAAGACTAATGACCTTTGCAAGCTGTTTACCTGGTAAATTAAGTCTTTCGTGAGATAGGTTTATTGGCTTTTTGAAGATTTAGCCCAAAAGCTAAATGCCCTCTCTCTTGAGCTACAAAAACCATGTTTCTGTGAGATTAATCCTACTACAAGATATTGCTCAGCATAAGATTAGCAGAACTCACCTCTGAATCCTTAAGATTGGCTGAAAAGCCTCACCCAGTGAGTTCTAATGTACAGCAGTTCAAGCCTCCCTTGGTTCTGCAAGAGAGGGAAACGCTATTCAGAGAAACAAGCCCATGCAGGCAGATCTCTGCAGCAGCCTGTGGTTCTGTAGCTGGAATGCTTCTGGGACCCTGGCTTGTAGAGAGTGAGCTTGTATCTCTGACTACTATTTGGTACCTGCAAACGTGTATGAAGAGAAACAGCACCAAATTTGTCTTATTTCTGCAGTGTCATTTACTGAAAGAAGACTACTGGCTCAAGAAATGTAAGGCTGTTTAATGCGCCTAAAAAACTGAGTTCTGCCTTGTGCTTCATTGCATGTGATAGCAATTTCTCTGCCTTTAAGAAACAAACTGGGATCAAGGTGCTATATACTCACAAACTGTTCCTGTCAAACAGGGGAGCAATAGGCTGTGACCACCACCTGCTTTTATCAGTTATTTTCAGATGCAGAATAAGGTGTGAGGATGACACAGCAGTGGCTAAGCTGTGTGGTAACACATGGGTTGTGTGAATTTATCACCTATAGGGAGTGGGCTGAGAGAGTAGCTGTTACTCCTGGGTGGGTCAGTCTGAAGAACATTTGATTGTGAAGCTGTGAAGGACCTTGGGTGCAGAAACAACCCTGGCTGCAGGGAACCTGCAGGCTCAGGGATGGAGTAGCCTCTGTGGAGGTACAGGCTGGGCAGGGAGGGCTGAGCAGCAGCTCTGCTGGAAGGACCAGGGGCTCCTGGTGGATACTGGTGTACGCTCAGGCCAGAAACTGCTTCTGCTATACCTCTCCTATAATTCTGCCTCAGTTTCCCTTAATAGCCTCTAAAGAACTGTGTGAAGAGAAAATTCAAAGGCATCTTAACTAGTGTTACCCACAGAGGTGGCTGTAGCCTTCGTGACCTACAGACTGCAGTATTTAAGGTATACTGGCATCAGCTTGTCAGTATTTCAACTGTTGATTTCCACAGTCATCTGTTTGCTGCCTCCTGCTGGGAAGGGGGCTTGAAAGCACCCTAGTAATCCCTAATTGCTTGTTCTGAACATTTTGCAAATGCAGTGTTTGAAAGCTGTCTTCATCTCAGAGCCTTTAGCAAACCTCTTCCCTATTACAATACCAAAAAAAAAAAAAAAAAAAAGGATTTTGCACGGTGTCCCCTGGAGCACAGAAATATTCCTTTGTCATGATTGTTTCCCTTGCTTGCTTTCTCTGTATTGCCTCTTGTCTTGCAGATAGAGTGTAACCAGTTTTAAGGCCAGGGCATTCTTTGTATTGTTTGTTGCATTTTTTTCTTTGTTTCATACACGATGTAGCCTAGCTAAATCAGACATTTTTTTTTTTTTAATAGCTGGGATTTCGTATGTACCAATATGCAGATCCACCCATAGCACACAGTGGTGGAATTTCATGTCCATCTGTTTGTTTTTTTTTTTCATCAGTTGTCTGTGGGATGCTTTCCCATCCCAACATATGTCAGGCTTTGCCCTTAACACTTCCATCCCTTTCCCACCCATACACCTTTGCACAAGACACTGTCTTGCACCCTGTTAAAAACTCAGTGAGTTCTGTATCCCCCTTCTTCCATCCCAAACCATGCCTCTTTCCTTGCCCGTGTCAAGGGCTGGCTGTGGCATCCTTTCTTCTGATCCTTTACTGTCGTCTTTCTTTCTATACTGCTTTTTGTTGGGTTGGAGAGGAAGGCTAATAACTAAGTTAGGGTGCCTGGGGTGGGGTCTGACCTGCTAGATAACAGCAGGCCCAGGGAATCATTGATGCACTTCAGCATAATGCCTTTGATTGTTTCTTTGCATTTTCAGATGTGTTTGCTGGGCTAAGCAGCTGTTAGGGGCTCTGTACAGCCTCCAGTCTCCGTTTCAGGTTTCTGGCTTTCACTCAATTCGGTAAGACTCTCACCTGGATGACAGAAGTTCTCTCCAGAAATTATGGCACTGCTGACAAGCAGATGGCTTCTGGGATTTCACTGCTCAGCCGCATGAAGCCGACACCTCACACACACAGCTACAGCTGTCAGAGCTCAGGTGTTTATGAAAACAGAAAATTGCTGAGTCCAGAGTTGAACCAGCTTTTTTCAGGTTTTAATTCTAAAAGTGACTTCTTACTTTTAACTCCACAAGCCATTTATGATGTTGGCCACAGTATATTTAGTATCATTTGTAAGAAATGCTTTCCATATATAAGAACAAGCACACTGGACCAGACCATCCACCTTAGGGACAGTGACCAACAGCAGGTGCCTGAGGAAGTGCATGAGAACAGGACAAGCATGAAGTAATAATTCTTCAAAATGCTCTATCAGCTTCCAACAATCTGTCTTGAGGCTTTGCTGAATCAGAGCTGTTCTCTTCTTGCTGTAGTATCTTTTCCATGCTTCAGTTCTTCCTGCTTTTAGCCCCACTTCATCTCCCTTCTAAAAATATAAAGAAGGGAAACAATACCGGCTGTTTAAATAGGTACACCAGAGGGTGCATATTCATAATCTGGGGACCTGGCAAGCTGCAGGAACATCCTTAGTGCTGACACAAAGGGCGAATGGGTCATGCAAGAATAAATTCTCCTGTCAGGGGAAAAATGCTCCAGTTAAATCATGAGACTGTTTCTTTTATTATAGGCTACCAGACCTTAGTTTAGACTGTTAGACTCAGTGAGATATCATAAAGAGAAGGACGATTTTCTTTGTGATTATAAGGCACTTTAGTTTAATACACAAAGTAGGAGACTTAGCATTCCCTTAGTCTTAGATGTGTGGTGAATGTATTGGTTGGAGCAGCCAAGTGGCAAGCTAACCACCTAACCATGTACTGGGTTGCAGCAGCAGGAATAAGGAAAATCATGTGTTAGAGGAGAGCATGGAAAATATATTGGTCCTGGGATTTAACTTACATTTCAGGGTTCCAAATGAAAGGTGAAATTAATGGATTAAATCAAGAACCCTAATGGCATTGTGTAGTAAATCACAGAGTTTGACACTTCTGAAAAGCCTGTAGTTGTGTACTTCTCTTGCTCTGCATGAATTCAAGGCTGTGAAATTAAAGCTCTGTAGCTAACCTGATGGGATGGGAGGCTTATGTGGATCACAGCATGAAGCCTGTTGCTGTTCCTACTGTGCAAGAAAAATATATGCATAGGTTTTCAAGCTATAGTTTAATTTCCTAGTTTTGTTGTTTTGGGTTTTTTTTCAGAATCAGTTTTCTCATCTAGTTGCGTAAAGATAGCTAACAATGAAATTATTTGTATTGGTAAGTATTTGCATAGATATTGTACTAACCTTTATGGACCAACATGTAGTAAGTACTTCATTCCTACATTTCTAGTGTCTGGTTGCAGCTCAGGTGTTGGCACTTAATTACAGCTTTGAGTCTCCCATGCACATCCCAGCTGTCTCTTTAGGGTATTAACAGTAGTGGTGTGACTCTGAAGAAATCAAGAGTTATCCAAGAGGCTGCAAGAATAAGAGAATAGGAATATCAAAACACGAATTCTGCAGATAACAGTTCAGGAAAGGTACAGACAGTGGGTGCGGTTTAATTTGCAGTCATAACAGTAAATTCTTCCTGTTTCCAACCAGTGGTGTCACTGCACTAAACTGACGTGATTCCATGTTTTGACACCGCATATTCAGATGCTGCTCATAACCACCTGAAGGAGATATTTTCTCCTGCCCTTCTGCTCAGCAGTGCTGCTTGTAGAGCAATGTCCCATTGGATTTAAAAGAAAGTGCTAAACTGGGCATTGGTTTTGAGAACTGGTTTACAGCAAGTGTGGCAATTATGCCCTCTTGAGGCATTATTGTGCTTGATGGCTCAGAAGCACATATGGTATTACATTTTATTAGATTCCACTGTTTTGGAAGGAACCAATCAGCTGGTTCCCTGTAAATAAGAACCTTTGGCATTTTTTCTGGGAATGACAGCATAATTGTCTCAAACTGCTGGAATGCAGAGATGCAAAACAAGAATCAGTTAGAGAGGCTCTAACTTACTTGGAAACTATCAGCATTTGTTTCCTGACTGTCAAACTCATCCTTCTCTCTGTGTCCAGCCCTGTAATTCATACCTGGTGCTACTCCAATAGCACCCAGAGCATACACCTTTTTTTGAGGGAAGGAGTGGATAGCAGATTCTTCCCTCTGCTTCACTTCTTGCTGGCACGCATCATGGTGTGGAGGAAACATCCTGCTTTGTCATCTAGTAACAATGTCTTTGGTGTATTTGTGTTTGAATCATGCAGTATTTCTTGTACGCAAAGAAGGCTCATAGTAGCAATTCTACAGCAATAGAATATGTTTTATGTACAGTTGTCAGAGTAAGGAAATGTATAATATGTCTGTAAAACACCTCACAGATTAAATCTAGGGAGATGTCTTATCCTTTTTCAAGCTTTGTTTAAGGGACAAGTGCAGACTCTTTTTACTTGTGTCTGCCCTCCATCAAGTTCCCACCAGCCAGAGAATCTTTAAAACCTGTCATCATCTCAATAAGGAATTTATGTTATGATTGCAGAAAAGATGTTCTGGATGTATATATGTATTCCTCTTAGCTTGTGAAACCAGGATAGGAACAGTTTTACATTTGTGCACAGTGGTGAGCAGAACAGGGCTGCGGTTTTGCCCAGTTTTGTCACTAGAATGTGCAAAATAAGAATCCTAGAATTTGGTATCAGGACTATCAAAACATTTCTATTTTAGGAAGGCATCAGTATGCAGATGGTATTCAACCACATACTACTCAGAGAATCATAATTTTCCTTCTTTTCCTTGTTCTAGAAACAGCACGTGTAATTCTTCAACCTTTGATGAATCTGAAGAGTGGCAAGTTGCTCAAGATGCTGAGATATGCTTGTTGAAGTCAGGAGAAATCATGTAAGCACAACAGTTTCATTGCTATAGGTGAAAGCATAGAGGCTGAGCTCAGATAGCTGTGTGAGCACAAGCCTTGCAGGCTCCTGGAAGAGCTGATCACTTGTGTCCCAGAGTAGAATTTGGTCTGAGGAGGATGAGAAGGTGTAACTCAACCATGCAGAGCAGCAGCAGTGAGCCAGGTCCTCTCTCTTCAGTCCTAGGAAACTTCAGTGCAGCTGGGGAATGAGAAGGAAGATGTAGGTCCACATCACATGAGAAAACATTTCCTATTTTTAGTGCAGGTGTTGATGTCAACAGGAAGGAGATCTAGGGCTGTGCAGTTCTAGCAGTCTCTGAAAGAAATTGTAAGGGCAAGTCAGGGAATGCAGCTCTAGTTGGACTTTTGCCTAAGGGAGGGAATTGGTGGCTTTTTGGAGCACATATCTGTTATTTATTTGTGGTTTCCCAGTGTGTCTTGCCTGCTCTGGTTGATACATGCCATAGCATCAAATGTTCACCTAAGCCTCAGCTCATGCCCCATGTATACTGTGTGTGCACAGTTCTCTGCATGTGTCCTGCTCTGAAAGTCATAGTTACATGCAGTAGCGATAGAGCATGTCACTTGCACAGCCAAGGAAGGAATCCAGTGTATGGAAATGCACGTGACTTAGAGAAATTCACCTTTGCTCACTGTCCCCTTAAGCCTAGCTTTGAAATTTTGCCTTAGTTATGGGGAAGGTTTTAAACTTTTGACTGCAAGGAGATAAGTTAGGCCATGTTTCAGCCATGTTGCTGCTGTTCAGAGATCCAGGCAAAGGAAGTAATAACTAAAATCATAGCTAGGCTGTTAGGCAAAACCAAGAATGATATTTAGTTTATTAAAATCAAAGGTCACCTGAGACACCACAGGACTGTGGTTTACTCTGATCTCACTGACTTGCAAACAATTTATTTGGCCTAAAGAATGACAGATTAGATAAGTTTTAGTTTGGGTAATGTAGGTGAGATTCATGGCTCTTAGAAATTACAGGTTTCCTCTGAAGAAAGTCATGAGTGTTCTGCTTCAGGGCCTCACTGCCTGCAGTCTTAAATAGATACCAGAACGAAGTCAGCTCATATAATGCTGTAGGACTGAGCATCATCAAGATGCCAAAAACTTCCTTTTTAACTGGAAATATTTTGAGTCCGTTTTTTGCAGTTTGGTTGGGTAAAACAGACCCAGATGTAGTTTTAAGCGCTTCGGAAAAGAGCTGCTGTTCACATTCCATCCACCTGTCCCTTCTGTACTCCTGCTCTCTCCTGTTTCCTGTGCAAATTTTTCTATTCACCTACGAAGGTGAATAAACTAGGTAACTTATTTTTTGTTTAAAAAGAACAATAGAGGGCAGCACTCCTGTCTTACTGTAGTAACTCTAAAAAGCTTTATTCCAGCACTGGTTTTCTTTAGTTGAAATGAAATATATAAGTGAACAAAATCCACATTTGCCAGAGCAGTGAGGGTTCTTAATATCAGTCAGCTTTTTTGTAGTTTTTGCCTTCATCTAAGGCTGAATTTTCATGCATCTTGTGGGCCTGTGTCCTGGTTTAGGACAAATTAAGGGTAAGTCTCCAAAAAAAGAGTCCCTTAGAAAACAACCCCCCCCCTACCACCGGGTTCGGGAAGAATTTCCTCGGAGAAGTGGAAAAAACCTGTTTATTAAACAAACACAGAAAAACACACTCCCCAACACAGGAAAACAACTTAGATAACAAATGTTTTCACCAGGCCGAGAGAGAGAGATCTCGGTCTCCGTGCGGGGAGGGGTGCCGAGCTTCTTTCTCAGACTCCGGGGTTTTCCTGGTTCCCAGGTGAAGGTCCAGAGCCGGTTCAATGTCTTCAGGGAAGGGGAGGAAGGAAAGAAAAGGAAAAGAAAAAAAGAACAAAAAAAAAGAACGGCAAAAAGAAAAACATGCAACAACAAGCCAAGCAAGGAAAAAGCAAGCAGCCAAAAAGCTAGCCAAGCCGACAGAGAGAGCAAGCTAGCCAGCCGCCCCAGAAACCCAAACCATAGGGGGAGGGGCATGGCTATTTAGACATAACAAAGCCGTACACAATATGGGATACAGGCCACCATCCACCCAGGACAGCCTGTCCCAAATATGCTGTAGGGTCTACTGGAAATAGATGGAAAATAAAAAGCAATGATTAGTGGTTCTGTCTGAGTAAGTGGATTGGATCTCTTCAAGTAATCATATTTTTCTCCCTCACAGGATCAAATTACCCCTTACAGTAGAAGAGATCATGAATTTTGGAGAAAGCAACAGAGAGCTGTTCATCAAATCCAGTACCTACAGTATCATTCCCATCACTGTTACAGAGATGGGCCTAACAATTAGCTGGATCTTCTCATCAGACCCCAAAAGCATATCCTTCAGCGTTGTCTACCAAGAATCCGAAGACACGCCGCTGGATCAGTGCAAAGTAAGGCCTTTGTCTCGTTACTACCTTAGAGGTTGTAGTGTCCTACGCTCACCCAGCCTACAGGAATTGACAAGTATTGCTAGGAGGTCTTCACCAGAGTGCCAGTTGCTATTGCATTAAGGATTCGTTTCTCCAGTGAAGCTGCAGTTCTGCTAAAGGCAAAGCTACATCTTTAATTATTTAATGTTGCCTGCAAAAGTTGAGTTGAAAAACCTTCTAGCTCCTATTGGTTGCATCTGAAATTCACCCACTATTACTAATGAAGAATAAAAGTCCAAGTCAGCAAAATTCTTTTTTTTTCCCCAATTTCACTTATTTTGTAAACTCCTTAAGGCTGATTTTGCCAGGCTCTTGAGCAGAAGCCACAGGGAAACAGATACATTGCTTGGGTTACCTACATTTTTTACAATGAAACATACACTTAAGTGCCTTGATGGTGTGCAAAATCTCTCTGCCAGTGCCCAAGGTACCTGGTTTTATATGTGCTGTCCATATTTCATGAGGATTATGGGTTAAGTGAATCTATTTTGCTCAACTAATTGCAAAGTTTTGCTGAAGACAGTGCAGCTGTCGGTTTAATCCACCATGGTAGGGTGAACTCTATGGCTGTGATTTACTAGGGGAATAAGACATTTATATAGCTTGTGTTAATTCACTGCATGGTTACTAACTCCATGTAAAATATCTCTTTTTCTTCATCTTAAAGCTGAATGAAGTGTGAATGCTGCTTTTGTCTTGATATATTTATTTGGTAAAACTCTGTGTTTTATAGGGTCATCCCTGATCTATGTCAGCTGCTCTTCTGACAGCTGTGCTAGGGTTTTACAAGACACACACAGAACCACAGATACACACACTTGTGCTGTAAGCTGAGATAAACAATTAAGATTTGCTGAGAAAGCTTATTTTAAAACACAGAGAGTATAAAAGCATTTATTAAAAGATATATTTAGCTAAATCTTGCTCTTGGATATATGGATTTAACGTACCACTTGCTGAAGTTACTAAAGTTTCTTAGATTAACATTTAAAAGTTCAGGATTTGATTTTATCTCTAAAGCAGAGATGAATTGCCATAAGTTAATGCTGTAAAGATATAATGAAAGGAAAACAAATGTCTCACTGTGAGATTTTAGTTTGGGTGGGTTTTTAATGCTAATCAATTAATTAGTTTTGCAGGCATATATGCACTTTGGGAGTTTCAAGGTGGCTGAAATCAAGGTTTTCTGAAAGAAAATGTCAATTTATATGGCAAATAGCAAACTTCATTTTGATTTGTATTGAATTCCAGGTTCTTATCCCAATGACTCGCTGCAACTCTCATAAGGAAACTATCAGAGGACAAGTGAAAGTCAGAAACTCTGGAATCTACACGCTGATATTTGACAACACATTCTCTAGGTAGGTCCTAGCCAGGTGTAAAAGGTGAAATAAGCTTGGTTTTACAGACTGTGGAACTGATCACATGTGCCATTATTCTGCCATTCAGAAGTAAGTATAAGAAATTTTTCCTCGCTTGCCGAGACTAACCCTAACCCTAATCCTTCAAGACGGGGTTTTGGTTCTTGTTCTTGTCTGGGTTTTTTTTTTCCTACCCCCACAGCAGAATCCCACTCTTCTTTCTGAACCTCTGGGAGGGTTAACAGAAGTAAGCAAGTAATTTGTGACTCATTCCAAGACAGTTTAGTCATGATTATCATCTTTTTAACAACAAACCTGACAGCCCTTGCACAGGCATACTTCTTTTTGACAACAGTCAATTTTTTGCCCAAGTATAAACTGAAAGACTGAATACACTTTTAAAGCTTCCTCTCTTGTTGGCTCCAGCTAACGTCATCTTTTTGCTCTCTTTCTTTCCTTGACAGGTTTATCTCAAAAAGAGTGTTTTATCACTTGGCTGTAGAGCGACCTGTCATCTATGATGGAAGTGATTTTCCATAGCCTTTACTACATTGTGTATTTTTAATTACATTTTTAAGATATGCTATTATTTATGTACATGTAAGCATTCTGATTACCACTGTGGTTGAAGACTTTGAAACTATGCAATAGTTCTAATGCACTTATGAGGAGATGTGTACACTAAAAAATGGAAGCCTTTTCAGGAACACTAATGGTTCTGTACTGTGTACAGATTGCTGAAAAGCCACGTTGTTTGGTTTAACAGGTCAATAATCAATCTTTTTCAGTGGGGAGAAAAATAAGTGTGAGGGTGTCTAAATGCAAACTGAAATTCTCTGCTGAAAATTGAGCTATTTTTCTTCCAAAAATATCCTTCAAAAGGAAATTTAAAGAAAAATGCCTATTTTTGACCTCTTCACCGAGGTGTAAACAGAGCCATCATAAACATTTGTTCCATGTAAACATAACCATCTCTGTTCTGCTGTACTCCTCTTACAGTCAGAGCAGCAGTTATGCAATACTTCGATCTTCACAGGCAGATATTGTAATCCATCTAGAATTTTTTATCTTTTCCAAGTTTTATAAGCAGCAAACCATAGGAGTTTTATACTTTTTGGGCTAAGATTTGGCAAGTCTTAACTGGCTTTTTAAAATGCTTTGGCACTGAATACCCGTTACAAAATAATAAACACGAAGCAGCAACTCCTTTCACTTTGGCTCACCGTATTCTGTACGTTGGCCCACGGAACCCAGCTCTTAGGGTGAGCACCAGTGGCAGAAAGCAGAGCATCCCCTGTGGAATAATGCACTGCTCACTGGGTGATTTTGGGAAGAGGAGCATTCCTTTTCCCTGCCTTAGCACCTTAGTCATAAGCGTTCACAGGAAAGCACAGTTTCTAAGGAGATCAGCAGCATCACTCTCTCTAGATCACGTGGAAGGCAGCAATAGTGTTTGAACCAGTCTCAAAACATCCATCCAAAATGGAACGCATATGCAGGCCTGGTGAGCTCTCCACCCAGTGGCGTTAGTGTATTCTGTCCCTTTCCAACCCTTGCAGTTGCCCTATCCAACTGCTAACTTTCCATCTCAGATTTGGGGGCTGTTAACACTGCCTTTTAAGGGAAGACTGGGTTCTCACTTATACAAAATTTCTATGCAAACCATCTGCTTTCTGTATAGAATTTCAGCTTTTTGTCAAAATACCTGAAAGTGGATTTTTCTGTATTAAAAGCCTGTCTTCCAATAGAATGGCAAAATATTTGGCAGGAGAAAGAAGAAAAGCTCTTTCTCCCAACCAGCCCTCCTCATAATTTCAGAGTGTCTGATTTTTCATGTTACTGTTCTCCCAAGGAAACCTCAGACCTGAAGGGTTTTAGTGCAGCAGCTGGTAGAAGACCAGCTCAACTTGTGAAGAACCCAGGAGAGACTTGGTGGCAGCTGTAGCTGCCATACAGGGGTCATAGTGGGAGACAGAAAATAAAGCATGAGGGGAAAGAAGAAAAAAGGGCAAGCCTAAGCTGAAGCAAATTGTTTAGGGAAGGGCAAGGAGCAAACTTATAAAGGTAAAAGCAAGGACAGGGAATTGGAGGAAGGAGCTCAGCTAGGGAAGGTGGTCAGGAGAGGCCAGCTGGTGTTTATGTATTGCTGGTCCAATCCAATACCCATACGAGATCTCCCACCCCAAAAGACTGGTTGTTAAAAGGTGGAGATCACAAACCAAGTGTTGGACATTTACATAGGAGCAGCTGAGGCAGAGGGAAATTTCTGATCATAGGAAAGAAAAGAATTGCAGATAAAGCTAAAGGTTGCTCATAATTTGTTCTAGTTGTTAACAATATATAAATACAGTGATCTTGGAAAAGATTGTGAAAGAATGACTACTTTTCATGGAGCACCCAGGATTTAGGTCTCTGGCTCATCAGTAGTGTTCCCTTGCCTTCAGCCACCTTCTGTCCTGTGGTGGTGGTGTGCTCCCACCCTCTGCCAGGCAGAGTGGTCAGTGGTAGGTGCAAGCTCCTGAGGGCTGCAGTGCAGCTAAGCCCTGACCTGGTTGTGTGCATGTAAATGAGATGGATGAGAGACTGACATGGGCAATAAACAGCAATAAATGGCACGGATCAGTTAATGAATTACAGCATATTTCAGTTTTGAAGCTATGTTTTATATTTAATTAGGCAGGAAGAGATTATTTATTGCTTAAAAATGGAGTACTGTGTACCATATGCTATGCAATTTCACTGAGCTGTTGCTGAAGTCTGCTGCAGTTTTCTTTTAAGCTTTTAGGTGTGGTTTTTAAAAGCATTTTGCTGTTGTTTACTTAGAATACTAATCTTACTGGGCTATCTTTCTTAAAATGCCAAATGTAAGGTAAAGGGACATTGTCAAGTATCTTCAGCCAAAATATGACATCTCTGTTCAAAAGTATTTGAAGTCTCTCTATTCAAAATTATTTGACAGCCTTGCCTCGTGATTTCCTCTCCACATCCAGTTCTTGACATTTTTTCATCCTGTGGCAAATATTTTTGAGCCCTTGTTCATGCAGCTCTTAAAATAATTGTCTTCATTTAGTAAGCCAGATGTTTCCCTGGAGTACTCTCTAGTAGACAGTCCTGAGACTGGCTGAAGCCTTTGTTTGGGAGAAGGGGAGTAAATCCACTGGTTTGTGTTCATTTAGCATTTGAGTCTTTATGGTCCCTTTTCTTCAGGTTTTCCTGCCCATTGAGAGTAATTTTATGGCTTTTTTTTTTTTTCCTCTCTGAAAGAGGACTAAAAGTGGGAGTCAGAACCTGTAGTTTAAAGATGAAAAGAAAATATTAGCTTCTGACCAAAGACAGTACTTAAGAGAAGAAGTTTCAAATGATAAATATAAGGCTGGTAAGGTACAAGTGGACAGGAGTGCAGCTGTTCAAGGAAGCTTCCTAGGAGCAGTAATCCCATCATAACAGCTGGAAGAGGCTGTGCAGAGACAGTAAAGAACCTGACATTAGTACTGACCTTTTATTTGAATGTCCCAGACAATTTATTACTGGAAAAGTGGAAACCCAATAAAGGACTTTGCGCAAGTGCAGGCTTGTGCAAGAGATTATTTCATTCAAGCACTTCATTCCTCCATTCACAAAATGCTTGTTCATCTGAGCTACACCAGCAATGCTGAAAAATATATTTATTTATAGGTGCTCAGGTGATTTGTTGAATTGGGCTTTTTATTATCTGCAGGAATGCAATTAAGAGAAAAGAAATATTTTCAATTGATCATGAAATTAGTTGAAGGAGATGTCACATTCATAGGACAAAGAGATTATTTATGACGACACTGTGGTCAGCATAAAAAATTGGAGGTTTTTCCTGGGTGCTGGAAAGGGGAAGGAGATACGGAGGGTTAGATTTTTTGCTATGAAGAGGTTTATGCGAAGGAAAGAATATAGTTTCTTCAAGAAAGTGACAGTGTTCCTTTACTCAACATTACTCAAATGTTTCATTATGAAAGATGTATTGCACGAGAGTGTACCATGTTACAAAACAGCAAAGCTGCAAAAGCCCAACTTCTTTCCTAAAACTGAAATTGCACTATAGTTTTAATTATGCTCAATCACTGAGGTTGTAACTTGTTCAGAAGCATTTTTTGGTCTTAACTGCCAAAGAGTTGCAAACCCTGTTCACATAAAACTTCCTGCTCCAGATATGGGAAAAATCATGTATACCAGTGTCTGTACAGTTACAGAGATGTAAACGGTTGTGTGTTGGAATGTTTCTTGATGCTTTTTTCCCCCTTTTTTAACCTCAGGAATTTAAAAATAAAATTCTTTATCATTGCGAATG
The DNA here is from genome assembly GCA_013389985.1 of Dryoscopus gambensis. Taxonomy (NCBI): domain Eukaryota; kingdom Metazoa; phylum Chordata; class Aves; order Passeriformes; family Malaconotidae; genus Dryoscopus; species Dryoscopus gambensis. Next base: position 30,140 of record WEIT01038576.1, on the reverse strand, counting down.
TGTGTGCCTTTTCTGCCTTGTCGAGGTAACTGTGTGGAAGATAAATCTGATGATTGTATGGTCTACTTGGGGTTTTTATGAAATTCAAGGTTATCCTCATATTGTGCCATCCCCTCATTTCAAAGCTACAATTACCAATAGAAGTTTCAGGGCATCTCGGGAGGCATCTGGAGTCCTGGCTCCACATTCAGAAGCTTCCCTCTAGGAGAGTCTCCAGCAGAGCCTAATCTGGAGTACCAGTGACGTGCAAAGAGTGAGTTTTACATATACCCATTTACATGTGTATGTGACCATACCTTGCTGTACCTCAGCTCTGCAGGGAAATGCTGCAGCCATTGAAAGTCTGTGTGTCCATCTCCAGTAATGCATTTCTATTCATACTGAATATGAGGTAATACCTCCTCCCTTGGTGCTAGGGAAGAGGCTCTCCCAACCCTACTTCTGCCTTATGTTTCTTAGTCTGCGCCCCAAGAACAGGCCTGGGCACACACAGGATAACATTTTTCTGTGAGGACCATGTGAAGCTACCACAAGACAGTGCTCTGCATTAGTCCTTGAAGTGTCACAGGGACGCTTTGAAGTCCAAATGTAATAATAATTCCTGTAGTCTCACACCCTTCCATCACTTCCCTGCTCTCTGGAAGAGGTGCTTCTATAAAGATGTCTCTGTTTTAGGCAGAGCAGGCATCAGGTAGGCAGGTTTGCCTACAGAGAGTGAAAGTTCCTCATGGGCTCTCCCAGCTTCCTCCCCTTGTACCACAAGCAGCCTGGTGCTGTGCTACGTGACTGCCTGCACCACGGTGACAAACGCAGCACTTGGGGCAGAGACGAGTCCAGCTGCCTCTTCAAAGAAGATCGACAGCATAGGAGACTACAGCCCAAAACTGGGAACATCTAGGAAAAAATGGCCTTAAAGAGAGGGGAAGGGAGCCAAGCTATGGAAGATCTTGGGCCTCTCCCAGGACTTCCAGCAACTGCTTGGTGACCATCCTGCTAGAGCTGTGCATAAAGCATGAGCAGAGTCCCATGGGACGTGTGAGGGACCATGGGGCAGGGGAGCCAATACCCTTTGCCTGGGAGGAAACCTCCTGTCACGGAAGAGAGCATCATGTGAACGATGGGGACACCCTAGTGAGGCACAAGAGGGATTGTGGTAGGATAAAGCCAAGTAAAACATCAGGGCAGAGGGACAGAGGAGCTCCAGGAGGGCTTGACCACAAGCAGCTGTGCTGCTGGCAGACAGAGGCCCCCAGGAGATGGAAGAGGGCGTAATGGTAGAGAACACCTCCGTGACTGAGTCCTTGCTGTGTGCTGGCCAACAAGGCTTGGTGACGAGGCTGCAGCCAGAGGGGCGCTTGGAAGCAGCTTCCGCCCGAGTTTGCGTGGTGAGAGCAGCCTGGGGAGCCACCAGCAGCTGCTGGACCACAGGCAGCTGTAGGGGAACAAACCCCAGGAGGGAATTGCCCGCCCCCTGGGAGGCTGGGCCACCGGCTTCCCCTGACAAAGTGATGGGAGCAGTGAGACCGAGAGCAGGATGTGTATGAGCCAGGGATAACCCCGTCACCCCAAACTGCTTCAAGTTCATTGCTGTTTCACCACCCTCAGCAGTTTCACCTGCTGATGGAGCATGAATATTTCCCACTGTGTTTTGGGGACTGAAGAAGCTTTACTTTCTCTGAGATGGCCATGAAGTTCAAGTTCCTGGGGCTGGTGAGATGCGGTGCAGGAGAGAGGAGCTTGCGGCAGCTAAGGTTTGCACGCTTATTTGTCTGCATAACTGGAGGGCTCTTTTCAGGACAGGAGAACCCTCTGTGTAGAAGCACCATCACTCCCAGCTTCAGGAAGGGGTAGTGGGGCTGAGCTGCTGTGGGGAAGCATCTGCCTCCAGCGTGCTCCCTCCTACCCTGCCCTCAGAAACCTGCCCTGCCTCCCCAGACTGCACCCCACCCCTCACCTCAGGGTGCCTGCGGGGTGCTCAGCTGCAGCTTCCACACCACAAGGGTTAGGTATGTGAAATAAACCCTCTTAGCAAAGCTTTCCTTTGGACTCTTTTGAGAGGGGTAAATGCTGTGACTGCAAACAGGATACTATGGTTCTGGACTGGGAAGGATGTGTGGGCAAGAAACAACCAGTTCATCCCCTCGGTGTACATGGCAGTGCCTTTATTTAACAGAATTTCAGCTTCTGTTTGCTGAGCACAAACTGCAACCCGCCCCCCCCCCAAAAAAAAAAACTTTCTTACAAATACAGTAAAAAATAAGTATATCTTTGACCATTTTTCTTCCTAAGGAAAAGGTAAAAAATCCTAATAAATGTATATGAAACTTGAACCTCATCTGCCCAGGTGTACCCTATTACCTAGAAAAGCAGCACCAAAATTTGCAGAAAGCTCTTGTTTATCAACATGCTTTAATGATAAATGCACAATGAAAACTCTTTTTCCCTAGAAGAGCTAAGTATCAGAAGACAAACCAGGCTAAATGAGATTATTTAAAACAAAGCCTTGTGAGCAGTACATCCTGCAATTGAAGAGTGGGAGGTGCAGGCCACGGTCAGGCAGGACAGACAAGGCCATGACCCTGCGAGGGGGAACAGATAAATGATGCCCTGTGGGCTCGGGTTTTGGGGTGCATTACAGCACACCACTTTTGGGAATGGCAGCGTCCACAAACTGATGTCTCATTCCAAATTTCATTAGGTTTGATGCTTAAATTCTCCCTATCTTGCTGGCCCTAGGTTAAATATATTTCCCAAAGATATTGGTGCATAACTGGCAGTCAGTTGAACCATGGGTTTGGTTTTTGTGTTCTGGTTTAGGACAGCTTTGCACCATACAGCAAATATCCCTGGGACAGACAACTCCATGTCTCCGAAGCCCTTAAACTTTTATTGTGAGTGGTGATCCTTTTCCAGTATCAAAACAGGAGCCATGGCACCTGACATCCCACAGCTAAAATACAGGCGAAAACGGATCACATTCTGCAATGACCACTTTATGTATGTGAACAATTGGCTTTTCTTTGCAAGAAAAACCACCTACGCAGCCAAACAGAGTCACATTTACCCAGGCACAGAGAGCAGCATTTGCTCACTGCAACGAACCAGTATCAGAGCTAAAGGCTATTCTCTTCTACAGGGGAGGGGATCTGGTGTAGGGATCTGGCAGGGCTCCCGAGTCAGGCCACCCTCATAGGGCAAAATGGTATAACAGCAAATGAAGGCTGAACCCGCTCCTGCTGCTCCCTATGAACAGAACGCTTCATCTGCCTCTGTTGCTGCCATAGCTGGGTTTATCACCTCCCTGTGAGACTTGTTATTTCGGGTTGTGGTCTGAGCTGCAGATGGGCCAGCTATTTACAGCTGTCACAAAGATAGCTTTTGACCTCTATCAGTTCTGTTTATGGCAGGTATGGTTCCATTTTGCTCCCATCTGCCAAAGGTTTCCTGTCCTCTCAGTCAGCAATCCTCGGTTGGGTCCCGCACGTCAAGAACAGGCCCCCAGTCCTTCCTGCTCTTCTGGGATAATCTTTGGGGCATACAGGTGGTTTCCAAAGAGCTTGGTGCTTCTCTGGAGAGGAGAGGGCAAGGACTAACTTACAGCATGACTTTGCAAGGAGGGGACATAACAGAGGAGGTCCAGTGAGTGTTGAGGATCAGGGAGTTCCTCACCTGCCGCCTCCCCAGCATGGCAAAGGACCAGTTTGAGCTGTGCTCCTGGCTGTCACAGGCAGAGGAGTGCTCCTGGCTCCTGCTCCAGCAGCAGCCACAGCTTTGTATCATCCTGCCCAGCGCCATCCTGAACCGCTCACCAGCGAAGACATAGAGGAAGGGGTTGAGGCAGCTGTGGAGGAAGGCAATGCTCTGGGTGACCTGCAGCCCGATGTCCAGCTGGTTGGCAGCCTGACAACTGTGCCCTACCCCAGTGTAGGTGTTGATGGCTTTGACCAGCAAAACAATATTGTATGGGAACTGAGAGAGGAGGAAAGCGGTGATGATCATGGTGATGATCTTCAGTGACTTCTGCTTTTGGGATCTTTTTGCTTGTAGAAGGGTGTTGATGATAAGGGCATAGCAAATAACCATGACAAGGAGAGGGAGGAAGAATCCTATGATGACTCTCAAGGCCAGGACTGTAACTCTGAAGATCACGCTGACATTTGGTGGGTACATAATTTTGCAAACTGTTACATCACCCACCTGCATGCTCTGGCTGTAAATGATTTCTGGGATGCACAGGCTCACGGATGTCAGCCAGACAGCCAGGCACATGAGCTTGCTGCGCAGGAGCCACCTTCGCTTACAAGTTTTAGCTTTCATTGCCTGGACTATAGTGATATACCTGTCAAAGCTGATGCAGGTTAGAAGTAAGCTGCAGCCATAGAAGTTGATCTTATACATGCTGTTGACAACTTTGCACATGAAGTCCTTGAAGATCCATCCATCGGAAGCAGCCTTGGCCCAGAAGGGGAGGGTGAAAAGGAGCAGCAGGTCAGCGATGGCCAGGTGCAGCAGGTACTGGTCCATCATGCTCCTCCTGAAGTGGTATTTGCAATAGACAAGCACGACCAAGGCGTTCCCCACTGTGCCCACAGCAAAGATGAGCCAGAAAAACACTGGCAGGAAGGCTTGAGTGAACTGCCTGACCTGCCTCTTGTCACACATGAAGTCTGTGCTGTTCACTGGGTTTTCACACAGGGACAGCACCATGCTGTCATTCGTGTAGTAATCCAGGCTACTCTTGCCAGGATGTGTGACCTGCAATAGGACATCTAGTAAATTTGCGTTGAGAGGCTCAGTAAAGAACACATTTACCCCTCTCCACCATACGCAGTTGAAGATGCCTAATGTATTCCATTTACATGACAAAGTCCAAAGGCTGCCAGTGAAACAGGGTGTTTCAGATTGCTTGAAGTGTGCAGCACAGCAGAGATTTATAAAAATGACCCATTAAGAAACTCTACAAAAGAGAAATTCACGACGTCCAGCCAACATCAGTTATTAAAATGGCAGGTGGTGAAAGCATTATCTCTGTCAGATAATTCAAAACGTGGTTTGCTTGGCTTCAAATACAACAAAAGGCAAAATGTCCAGCTTGGAAAGAGGTGGAGAGGAAGTCATTGCGTTACTGCTATGTTGGGATGTACCAGTAGCTCGAAAGAGGCAGAAAACTGATGGAGGCAAAGAGGGGGAAAAGGAAAAGGAGATGAACAGTGCCATAGCTGTATACTCACTACACTTGCAGCTGCCATCTTCAGCCAGATCACTTCTCTGTCCTGGAGGAACCTCTGTAGCCTGGAGAGGAATGATGGGGGAAAACAACTGATTTGAAACAACTCTGAAGCAGGACTGTGACTCTTTTCCTTCTACTTCTTCTTCTTCTACCTTTCATAGAAACCTCAACTCTTTGAGACAACTCTGGCCGGAAGACAAACAAACCACACAGAAATTGATGTCGCTGATTTGAAATATTTAGCTATTTCCATTTTACAAATTTACATTTAGCCTACATTAGGTCTTCAGCTTCTCTATGGCACTGTGCTGATTAAGTCCTTTGATGTACTACAGTCACTGCAATCTCATTTTTAACAAGCTGTAGATTCCCCAGTGTGCACATGTAAAAAGTAATCTAAAAGCCCTGTATCTTACAAAAGATTCATGAGAAAAATTGAAATGTGTCTCTTAAATTAACTAGCAACTACAAAGGAAAGGCACCTGGCTTTAGCAGTACTTTGCAGTCTTAAATATTTCCATCCACTGCAGCAAGTGATTAATCTCTGTCTGCAACTTCTCTTTCTTATCTGTGAGTTTAGGCACGGTGTTCATTGCTGTTGGCCTGCAAAGCTGATCATTAAGCCCTAGTAAAGAGGAAAGTATTGTTTTTTTCTGCTGCAGATTGCTTTTCTAGTCAGTCCACCATCACAAAAGGTAGCTGATCCTGGTGGGCTTGATGCAAGACATATGCACCTAAGTATTCAACATGTTCTGCACCAGCTTCTCCAGAATAGTGCCTGAGGATGAAGCCTGGTGACAACACAAGATGGATCAGTGCTACCGGGGACCTTCAACTGGCCCAGACGTTTCTTCCAGACCCCTTCAAAAGCAGCTCACATAGCCGAGAGGTCGCTTTGCAGAGACCACAGCAGAAGCTGGATGGAACCAAACCTCCTCCATGGGGAAGTGGCCCATGTTCATGCTCTGGCTTCCCTCTGGCTCCTCGCTGGGGGTTGACTAAAAGCACCTGTCATTGTGCCTGGTAGCAGGCAGTCAGTGAGCTCCTGATTTCTCCCCAGAACTCACTTCTAACATGTCATTGCAGCATCTGCTGAAGGGTGCAGAGCCGTGCATCCCCAGGGAGCTTTTTAATGTTATTTTCTTCTAGCTGTCAGACCTACCTTAAGGTGCAAACAAAAAGATCATTGTATCTGGGCCAGTTTGGTGGGGAAAAAAAAAAAAGGTGATTTGTAATTCAGTTTCCTTTCCATGGAGGCTGATTGTGGGAAAAAAGAGACATGAATAGTGGAGGAGTGGGGGGACTCATTGGGATAGTTGCTGCAGGGGGACCAGCCTAGATGTGGCACCCAGGAGTCACGCTCTGCATGTGATGTTTGCTCTTTACACCTACAATTAACCTTTGAGCTTTTTGTAGACTGAGGTGAGAGTGTGCTTTTGGGGTTTCAGCCTGATTAGACCTGTCACAGACTGTTCACTCTGTGGTTTTCATGTTTTAGGTGGCTGAAACACAGGAGGCAATCTTCTCTTTCTTTTATTTCTTCTCTTTCTTTTATTTTTATTTTGTTTTTTTTTTTTCCTGGTAAGTTATTTCAATACCAAAGGGACAATGTCTCATACCATAATTTTTCTGCTTATGTGCACCATCTAGCACAGGGCAAATCAGAGGTTGCTCCTAGGCTGAGTCCTGCTGCAAAACACTTGAACTGAGGGGGAAAAAAGATCCTTGAACAAGAACTGGGTGCCTCTGGGCATCCACCAGTGTCTTCTTGGGAGGCTGGGACAGGAATGAGGAACCAGGTCTAGTCCTGCCCGCTTCAGATTGACCCACGGTCACAGCTTCCCCCTGCTGTCTGCCAAGGCTGCCAGCAGGCAGAAGCCAGGATCACAGGGTCTGTGTCATGCCATGCAAAACAAGGTGCTTTGCAAGCAAGAGCAAAATAGAGCAAAACAAAAGTATGCCACCTTCAAGAGGAAAGGCCTGGCTATTCCTGCTGCAGAAAGTGGGGAGACCCAGGGCAGGACGGCAGGCAGCCACATGAAGTCCCTGCTGGTGGCATATCTTTATGTGGCAACCATCCAGAAGAGTATGGAAGGGAAGACTTCAAAGAGGAAGGCTGTGAGAAGTGGTTAATAAAATTATGAACTTGCACATCTTATGTCTTCTTTCTGGCAAGCTGGCATGCAAATGATGCTGATTTAAGTTCTCCTCTCTGCAGGAAGTCTGAGCACCACGGAGTTTTGCTTTAATGATGGTGTTCAGCTGTGACTAATGCTCATTAAACTCACACTTAAAGGAAATTTCCAAATCACAGTTCAAGCTCTGTTCCAGTTATGGAAAAAACAGTGATTCTGGCTAGGTTTTGGGTTGGGCTCTGCTGTCACTTGGCACCATGCTCATGCCAGCAGCAAGGCATCTCCTTCCAAGGGGAAGGAGCCCAGGATGCTCCACACTCAACTGCAAAATCTCCCTGTGGCATCTGCGTATCTCTAATAATTGGCTGTCATCTTGAAATTTTCATGAAATGGGCATAGGTCTGTAGGATGATACCACTGTACAGCATTTGGCTTCTTTCACTTCCTGGGCCATCCTCTAGGAAAAGAGAAGTGAGGGAGCAGACCTCAGCCAAACTCCAGGGCACCTGCTATGGAAAGCCCAGGTGTGAAAGCACAGGTGCAGTGTCTGGGATTAGGGATGAGTTACTCTGAGCTTGCAAATGGCTGCCTGACAGTGGATCCAGGGTAATTATCCTTCATGGAAGCTAGTTTGGCCCTTGGTATAACGCAAGCTGATTCAGCACTGGGAGAGCTACATAAACAGCAGCAGGGTAAAGGCATGCCTGTGGGCAAAGCCTCTAATGCAAAGGATCTTCACATTCTTTGGTCTCTCCTTTGTGAATCTGAGCCTTCATGTTCAGGATTTAAGTGACTTTAATCAGTCACTTTAATGAGTTTAATTCTCCCTGGAAGCAAAGTAAAATGTGTAATTTAACCCACCACTTTATACAGCCAGTCCCATTGTACTAAAAGCCCCCAGGGCAGATAAACCTCCAGACCAGAACATGGGCAGCTGCTCATCCTGTTCATTACTTTTCCTGCCACATGCCATTTGTTAAGTGAGTGCTGACAACAGCAGCTCTTTTTGACCCCCAGACTGGGAACAGAAGCAGAACAGTGTGAACGTTAGTCTCCTACCAAATGTCTGCCAAACTGGTTCCTTATTTGTATCCTCACTCAATGCCATCCACAGTTAATTCCTTTCAAGCAAAACCAGAGACAATGGAGCCAGTTCTTGCAATACCAGCATGCATTGTGAGATAACTTGTGATTTCCCCTCAGCTCATAGCGATGCAAAACTAAGTATCTCTGTTTTCCTTACAGACTGCTTTCATGTTCATCAAGAGAACTTGCAAGTGAAACGCTGTATTATTTGTTTCGTTTAAAGTGAGAAAATTAAAACGACTGGCATTTCTTCCATGTTGTCTGTTTAACTTCAGGGTGCTTCATATTAAGCACAATTTGGGGACAATTTTTAAAGCCCTCATTTATTGCAGGTACTATAGGCAGAGAAGTACTTAGCTTGATGCACTGATCAGGTGCTGGAAAGATTTTGCAGAAACAGAACAAAACCTGTGGTTATATCCTCTGCTGAGCCTGGCCAAAAAGCTTCCTTTTTTTCACAGTGAAAACTGCACTGCATTTGCAGTAAACCTGTCTTTTAGCATACCTGTTTTCCTTTCCTTGGGTAAAAGGAGGACATTATGCTGCTTCATTCCAAGCAGGCTGTTTTAGAGGTTCAGTAACTCCTCAGATGGTCTGCTTAGGAAAGGCTGTGGCTGCAATTCACTGGAGGACATTTGCAGTCAGTGAGATCAGTGCCTCTGACTGCAATTCCAGCCAGGTTACTTGCTTATGTAGATTACACAGAGGGCCTCCTGGGGATTTCCACACTGAGCACACAAAAATGTCTTCTTATTCCCATTTCCAGCATGGGTACACAGTCCTTAAATTTTTCCTTCTTCAGAAAGGTGGAGAGTTAAAGTAAAAAACCAGCTCAAAAGCTCTCTGAATGGCCCTGTCAATTAGAACATCCATCACAAAAATGTGTCGGCCCAGGTGAACTCCTAACAACAGCTGATATAACAGTTTTGGCTGTGAGGACAGGTTGCAAACACAGAGCTTGAAGGAAAAAACCTACTATTTACATTACCCTAAGTGTAGCAACACTTTTCCTTCACAAAAATATGACAGGTTTAAAGTCTAGATACTGATGATACACAGTTATCCAGTTTCTACCACAAAATATATATATATGTATTTCTATGAACCCAATTCCTGTTTGCTGGCAAGGAATGTTTTAGCAATTCCTGTACAGAGCCATGTCACCAGCAGCTCCTTTTACAGAGCACTTGGCAGGCAAGGACAGACAAACCAGACCCCAAACACTGGTGTTAAACATTCCCATTCCTGTCAGGTATTCGTATTCCTGTGCTGTATATTCTTAATTAAATTGGGAGTTGCCTGTGCCTGCTTGCCTAGTTTGGAGTATTCATTTTAGAGTACATGTTCTTTTGGCTGCATCTGTTCTTGAGGGATATAAAAAGTTTACAGATCTCAGGTCCAACACCTATTTCAGGAGAATCGCTGGCTTTGTTACTCACACTGTAGGCTGGTTCATACTGTGACTTTTAACTCCTGAGTGTCTGCCTGCAGAAGTGTGCAGGGGAAAGGGATAAAACAAGGCTCACCAGGGATGAGCAAAGGAATGGCACACCAAAATTTGAGGGACTGTGCACCAGTGAGATCCTTAGCTGGCTACACGAGGCACTGCATACACAGAACTGCATTTGAAATGTTTCTACTCACAGCATGAGGAATAAGCAAGAGGAGCTTAGAAGCCTTGGCTCAGCCCCAGAGATGCACCGTCACTGGCATAAGTGAGCCTCCAGGTAAGGATTAAAGGACAAACAAATAAAGCGGATGTGATTGTGGGAGTCTACTATAGGCCACCCAGCCAGGATGACAACACTAACAAATTAGTCTTTAAGCAACTAAGAAGTACCTGTAAATCAACACAGCTCATAAAACAGGTCCATAAGATTCCTAAAACTTCTTGGTACAGATACTAAGAGAACTGACTGGGAAAGGTGCCTGCCTTGATTTGTTGCTTGTTAACAGAGAAGGGCTTGTGGGCAATCTGATGATTTGTGACTTTCTTGGCTACAGCAACCATGAAGCAATCAAGTTTAAATCCTCTGCTGACAGGAGGAAAAGTGCCAGCTAAACTTCAACTGTGGACATGAAGAGAGCAAAATTCAGGCCGCTCTGGGAACTCGTTAGTGAGGTCCCCTGGGAAAATGCCTGCAACCCGTTCATTTTTATTTTGTTTTTTTGTTTTGTTTTGTTTTGTTTTTTTTTTGTTGTTTTTTTTTTTTTTACCTCTTTCCCCTCCCTGGCCCTGCATTTTGCCATCTTCTTTCCAAAGCATCCTCACCCATGAAGTGGAAATCAGCTGCATGGATGGAAGTGAGCATAGGGCCATTTCCCCACCTTCTTTTTGTCCCACAGGCATCCACACCTCTCATGCTGGCCTGTAGACTGGGAGACCCTTCTTCCACCTCCTTGGCGTGGGCGGAGGTTTGTGAGGCCTTTCTGCCCAGCCGAGGTGGCAGAGGTGTCTGTTCTGTCATTCCTCTGGGGAGCTGGGAAAGTCCTTGACCTTGGACCGGCTGGAGTGTGTGTGGTGCTGCAGATGATGGTCTGACCACTGGAGGTAAAGTCCAGGAACAACGTTCTGTTCTGGCTCCTTTTGTGTGGGAGCAATCTTGGAGATGTACTCAGCATTGGAGGTTGTATTCTAATTTCACTGCTGGGCAACCGAAAGAGCACGACAGTGCTTTAACATGGGAAGGAGAGCACCCAGGCCTAGTGCTTCCGCTCAGGATGATGGGCTGCCCAGGGGAGCTAGAGGTCAGCAAGACCTTTCCATCTCGGAAACTTTTGTGTGGGAGAAATCCTTGGATGTATTCAGTATCGGAGGTTGTATTCCAAGAGTCTGCTGAGAGCTCCTGAAAGTGCACAGCAGTGCTTTAACGCGGGAAGCACCGTACCCAGCCGCGGTGCCTCAGGCGCACACGCCTGAGTGCCCTGGGGGGTGTCCCAGGACGCGAGGGCAGGAGGAGGCCGGGCTCTGAGGGGTGGAGCCCGGCTGCCGTGGGTGCCGGTGGGGAGGGAGGAGGAGGAGGAGGGATGCCCGTCCTGCGCGGCCGTTTCCCGGCGGAGCCGTCAGCTGACGCCGCCGTTTCCTGGCTGCCGCCCGCCATGCTGCGGCTCCTGCTCCCGCTGGCCGCCCTGGCCGC